>CAMRHE010001608.1:0-40000 GCA_947044405.1 Leptodactylus fallax
AGTATATAGTGTGACCGCTCTTACAGTATACAGTATATAGTGTGACCGCTCTCCCTACAGTATATAGTGTGACCGCTCTTACAGTATACAGTATATAGTGTGACCGCTCTTACAGTATATACAGTATATAGTGTGACAGCTCTTACAGTATACAGTACATAGTGTGACCGCTCTTACAGTATACAGTATATAGTGTGACCGCTCTTACAGTATGCAGTATATAGTGTGACGACGCTCTTACAGTATACACCTCCATAGTGTGACCGCTCTTACAGTATACAGTATATAGTGTGACCGCTCTTACAGTATACAGTATATAGTGTGACCGCTCTTTACAGTATATAGTGTGACCCTCTTACAGTATACAGTATATAGTGTGACCGCTCTTACAGTATATAGTGTGACCGCTCTCATTACAGTATATAGTGTGACCGCTCTTACAGTATACAGTATATAGTGTGACCGCTCTTACAGTATACAGTTGCAGATAGTATATAGTGTGACCGCTCTTACAGTATACAGTATATAGTGTGACCGCTCTTACAGTATACAGTATATAGTGTAGCCGCTCTTACAGTATACAGTATATGGTGTCACCGCTCTTACAGTATACAGTATATAGTGTGACCGTTCTTACAGTATACAGTATATAGTGTGACCGCTCTTACCGTATACAGTTATAGTGTGACCGCTCTTACAGTATACAGTATATAGTGTGACCGCTCTTACATATATAGTGTGACCGCTTTGGTATACAGTATATAGTGTGACCGCTCTTACAGTATACAGTATATAGTGAACCGCTCTTACAGTATATACAGTATATAGTGTAGCCGCTCTTACATTATACAGTTATAGTGTGATCGCTCTTACAGTGTACAGTATATAGTGTGACCGCTCTTAGTATACAGTATATAGTGTGACCGCTCTTACAGTATACAGTATATAGTGTGACCGCTCTTACAGTATACAGTATATAGTGTGACCGCTCTTATCGTATACAGTATATAGTGTGACCGCTCTTACAGTATACATTATATAGTGTGACCGCTCTTACAGTATATACAGTATATAGTGTGACAGCACTTACAGTATATAGTGTGACCGCTCTTACAGTATACAGTATATAGTGTACGCCTACAGTATCTATGTGACCGCTCTTACAGTATATAGTGTGACCGCTCTTACAGTATACAGTATATCGTGTGACCGCTCTTACAGTATACAGTATATAGTGTGACCGCTCTTACAGTGTACGGTATGTAGTGTGACCGCTCTTACAGTATATAGTATATAGTGTGACCGCTCTTGGTATACAGTATATAGTGTGACCGCTCTTACAGTATACAGTATATAGTGTGACCGCTCTTACATATATAGCAGTAGTGTGACTGCTCTTATAGTATACAGTATATAGTGTGACCGCTCTTACAGTATACAGTATATAGTGTGACCTCTCTTACAGTATACAGTATATAGTGTGAACGCTCTTACAGTATACAGTATATAGTGTGACCGCTCTTACAGTATATAGTGTGACCGCTCTTACAGTACTCAGTATATCGTGTGAGCGCTCTTGCAGTATATAGTGTGGCCGCTCTTACAGTATACAGTATATAGTGTGACCCTCTTACAGTATATACAGTATATAGTGTAACCGCTCTTAAATTATACAGTATATAGTGTGACCGCTCTTACAGTATACAGTATATAGTGTGACCCCTCTTACAGTATACACCTCCATAGTGTGACCGCTCTTACAGTATACAGTATATAGTGTGACCGCTCTTGGTATATAGTGTTGACCGCTCTTACAGTATACAGTATATAGTGTGCCCGCTCTTACAGTATACAGTATATAGTGTGACCGCTCTTACAGTATATAGTGTGATCGCTCTTACAGTATACAGTATATAGTGTGACCACTCTTACATTATACAGTATATAGTGTGACCGCTCTTACAGTATATACAGTATATAGTGTGGCCACTCTTACAGTATACAGTTATGGTGTGACCGCTCTTCAGTATACAGTATATAGTGTGACCGCTCTTACAGTATACAGTATATATTGTGACCGCTCTTACAGTATACAGTTATAGTGTGACCGCTCTTACAGTATATAGTGTGACCGCTCTTACAGTATACAGTATATAGTGGTACCGCTCTTACAGTATACAGTATATAGTGTGACCGCTCACAGTATATACAGTATATAGTGTGACCGCTCTTACAGTATACAGTATATAGTGTGATCGCTCTTACAGTATACAGTTATAGTGTGACCGCTCTTGAGTATACAGTATATAGTGTGACCGCTCTTACAGTATACAGTATATAGTGTGACCGCTCTTATAGTATACAGTATATAGTGTGACCGCTCTTACAGTATACAGTATATAGTGTGACCGCTCTTACAGTATACAGTATATAATGTGACCGCTCTTACAGTATACAGTATATAGTGTGACCGCTCTTCTGTATACAGTATATAATGTGACCGCTCTTACAGTATACAGTATATAGTGTGACCGCTCTTACAGTATACACTTATAGTGTGACCGCTCTTACATTATACAGTATATAGTGTACTGCTCTTACAGTATATGGTGTGACCGCTCTTACAGTATACAGTATATAGTGTGACCGCTCTTACAGTATACAGTATATAGTGTGACCGCTCTTACAGTATACAGTATATAGTGTGACCGCTCTTACAGTATATAGTGTGACCGCTCTTACAGTATACAGTATATAGTGTGACCGCTCTTATAGTATACAGTATATAGTGTGACCGCTCTTACGTATACAGTATATAGTGTGACCGCTCTTACAGTATACAGTATATAGTGTGACCGCTCTTACAGTATACAGTATATAGTGTGACCGCTCTTACAGTATATACAGTATATAGTGTGACCGCTCTTACAGTATACAGTATAGTGTGACCGCTCTTCGTATATAGTGTGACCGCTCTTACAGTATACAGTATATAGTGTGACCGCTCTTACAGTATACAGTATATAGTGTGACCGCTCTTACAGTATACAGTATATAGTGTGACCGCTCTTACAGTATACAGTATATAGTGTGACCGCTCTTACAGTATATAGTGTGACCGCTCTTACAGTATACAGTATATAGTGTGACCGCTCTTACAGTATACAGTATATAGTGTGACCGCTCTTACAGTATACAGTATATAGTGTGACCGCTCTTACAGTATACAGTATATAGTGTGACCGCTCTTACAGTATACAGTATATAGTGTGACCCCTCTTACAGTATATACAGTATATAGTGTGACCGCTCTTACAGTATACAGTATATAGTGTGACCGCTCTTACAGTATATACAGTATATAGTGTGACCGCTCTTACAGTATACAGTATATAGTGTGACCGCTCTTACAGTATACAGTATATAGTGTGACCGCTCTTACAGTATACAGTATATAGTGTGACCGCTCTTACAGTATACAGTATATAGTGTGACCGCTCTTACAGTATACAGTATATAGTGTGACCGCTCTTACAGTATACAGTATATAGTGTGACCGCTCTTACAGTATACAGTATATCGTGTGACCGCTCTTACAGTATACAGGATATAGTGTGACCGCTCTTACAGTATACAGTATATAGTGTGACCGCTCTTACAGTATACAGTATATAGTGTGACCGCTCTTACAGTATACAGTGTGACCACTCTTACAGTATATAGTGTGACCGCTCTTACAGTATACAGTATATAGTGTGACCGCTCTTACAGTATACAGTATATAGTGTGACCGCTCTTACAGTATACAGTATATAGTGTGACCGCTCTTACAGTATACAGTATATAGTGTGACCGCTCTTACAGTATACAGTATATAGTGTGACCTCTCTTTCAGTATACAGTATATAGTGTGACCGCTCTTACAGTATATAGTATATAGTGTGACCGCTCTTACAGTATACAGTATATAGTGTGACCGCTCTTACAGTATACAGTATATAGTGTGACGCTCTTACAGTATACAGTATATAGTGTGACCGCTCTTACAGTATACAGTATATAGTGTGACCGCTCTTATAGTATACAGTATATAGTGTGACCGCTCTTACAGTATATAGTGTGACCGCTCTTACAGTATACAGTATATAGTGTGACCGCTCTTACAGTATACAGTATATAGTGTGACCGCTCTTACAGTATACAGTATATAGTGTGACCGCTCTTACAGTATACAGTATATAGTGTGACCGCTCTTACAGTATACAGTATATAGTGTGACCGCTCTTACAGTATACAGTATATAGTGTGACCGCTCTTACAGTATACAGTATATAGTGTGACCTCTCTTACAGTATACAGTATATAGTGTGACCGCTCTTACAGTATACAGCACTATAGTGTGACCGCTCTAACAGTATACAGCTCTATAGTGTGACCGCTCTTACAGTATACAGCTCTATAGTGTGACCGCTCTTACAGTATACAGCTCTATAGTGTGACCGCTCTTACAGTATACAGTATATAGTGTGACCGCTCTTACAGTATACAGTATATAGTGTGACCGCTCTTACAGTATACAGTATATAGTGTGACCGCTCTTACAGTATACAGTATATAGTGTGACCGCTCTTACAGTATACAGTATATAGTGTGACCGCTCTTACAGTATACAGTATATAGTGTGACCGCTCTTACAGTATACAGTATATAGTGTGACCGCTCTTACAGTATACAGTATATAGTGTGACCGCTCTTACAGTATACAGTATATAGTGTGACCGCCCTTACAGTATACAGTATATAGTGTGACCGCTCTTACAGTATACAGTGTGACCGCTCTTACAGTATACAGTATATAGTGTGACCGCTCTTACAGTATACAGTATATAGTGTGACCGCTCTTACAGTATATAGTATATAGTGTGACCGCTCTTACAGTATACAGTATATAGTGTGACCGCTCTTACAGTATACAGTATATAGTGTGACCGCTCTTACAGTATACAGTATATAGTGTGACCGCTCTTACAGTATACAGTATATAGTGTGACCGCTCTTACAGTGTACAGTATATATTTTGACTGCTCTTACAGTATATAGTATATAGTGTGACCGCTCTTACAGTATACAGTATATAGTGTGACCGCTCTTACAGTATATAGTATATAGTGTGACCGCTCTTACAGTATACAGTATATAGTGTGACCGCTCTTACAGTATATACAGTATATAGTGTGACCGCTCTTACAGTATACAGTATATAGTGTGACCGCTCTTACAGTATACAGCTCTATAGTGTGACCGCTCTTACAGTATACAGTATATAGTGTGACCACTCTTACAGTATACAGTATATAGTGTGACCGCTCTTACAGTATACAGTATATAGTGTGACCGCTCTTACAGTATATAGTATATAGTGTGACCGCTCTTACAGTATACAGTATATAGTGTGACTGCTCTAATACAGTATATAGTGTGACCGCTCTTACAGTATACAGTATATAGTGTGACCGCTCTTACAGTATACAGTATATAGTGTGACCGCTCTTACAGTATACAGTATATAGTGTGACCGCTCTTACAGTATACAGTATATAGTGTGACCGCTCTTACAGTATACAGTATATAGTGTGACCGCTCTTACAGTATACAGTATATAGTGTGACCGCTCTTACAGTATACAGTATATAGTGTGACCGCTCTTACAGTATACAGTATATAGTGTGACCGCTCTTACAGTATACAGTATATAGTGTGACCGCTCTTACAGTATATAGTATATAGTGTGACCGCTCTTACAGTATACAGTATATAGTGTGACCGCTCTTACAGTATACAGTATATAGTGTGACCGCTCTTACAGTATATAGTATATAGTGTGACCGCTCTTACAGTATACAGTATATAGTGTGACCGCTCTTACAGTATACAGTATATAGTGTGACCGCTCTTACAGTATACAGTATATGTGTGCCGCTCTTAGTATACAGTATATAGTGTGACCGCTCTTACAGTATATAGTATATAGTGTGACCGCTCTTACAGTATACAGTATATAGTGTGACCGCTCTTACAGTATATAGTATATAGTGTGACCGCTCTTACAGTATACAGTATATAGTGTGACCGCTCTTACAGTATACAGTATATAGTGTGACCGCTCTTACAGTATACAGTATATAGTGTGACCGCTCTTACAGTATACAGTATATAGTGTGACCGCTCTTACAGTATACAGTATATAGTGTGACCGCTCTTACAGTATACAGTATATAGTGTGACCTCTCTTACAGTATACAGTATATAGTGTGACCGCTCTTACAGTATACAGTATATAGTGTGACCGCTCTTACAGTATACAGTATATAGTGTGACCACTCTTACAGTATACAGTATATAGTGTGACCGCTCTTACAGTATACAGTATATAGTGTGACCGCTCTTACAGTATACAGTATATAGTGTGACCGCTCTTACAGTATACAGTATATAGTGTGACCGCTCTTACAGTATACAGTATATAGTGTGACCGCTCTTACAGTATACAGTATATAGTGTGACCGCTCTTACAGTATACAGTATATAGTGTGACCGCTCTTACAGTATACAGTATATAGTGTGACCGCTCTTACAGTATACAGTATATAGTGTGACCGCTCTTACAGTATACAGTATATAGTGTGACCGCTCTTACAGTATACAGTATATAGTGTGACCGCTCTTACAGTATATAGTATATAGTGTGACCGCTCTTACAGTATACAGTATATAGTGTGACCGCTCTTACAGTATACAGTATATAGTGTGACCGCTCTTACAGTATATAGTATATAGTGTGACCGCTCTTACAGTATACAGTATATAGTGTGACCGCTCTTACAGTATACAGTATATAGTGTGACCGCTCTTACAGTATACAGTATATAGTGTGACCGCTCTTACAAGTATACAGTATATAGTGTGACCGCTCTTACAGTATACAGTATATAGTGTGACCGCTCTTACAGTATATAGTATATAGTGTGACCGCTCTTACAGTATATACAGTATATAGTGTGACCGCTCTTACAGTATACAGTATATAGTGTGACCGCTCTTACAGTATACAGTATATAGTGTGACCGCTCTTACAGTATACAGTATATAGTGTGACCGCTCTTACAGTATACAGTATATAGTGTGACCGCTCTTACAGTATACAGTATATAGTGTGACCGCTCTTACAGTATACAGTATATAGTGTGACCGCTCTTACAGTATACAGTATATAGTGTGACCGCTCTTACAGTATACAGTATATAGTGTGACCGCTCTTACAGTATACAGTATATAGTGTGACCGCTCTTACAGTATATAGTATATAGTGTGACCGCTCTTACAGTATACAGTATATAGTGTGACCGCTCTTACAGTATGGGACCGCCTACAGTATACAGTATATAGTGTGACCGCTCTTACAGTATACAGTAGTGTGACCGCTCTTACAGTATACAGTATATAGTGTGACCGCTCTTACAGTATACAGTATATAGTGTGACCGCTCTTACAGTATATACAGTATATAGTGTGACCGCTCTTACACTATAGTCCAGGTAGCGCTGCAGTCGGGTATTTGGGGCACACGTGGGCAGTAAGGGGGACGCACACACAGATTTATACTTCTTTAATGTCAAATGTAGTTTACAAATGGTGATGACAAGAAGCTGCGGGATAGAATATACACGCACACACGTCATGAACACGACTGCAGGGGCCTCCGCCGCCTCTTTGGGAATTTTTTTTTTTTTTTTTTTCCGTTTTCATTTTCGGCTTCAACTTTTTTTTATTTTTCTTTGTTTTTCCATCAAAACAACAAATTTCCACAAATTCCCCGACCATAAAAAAGGTAGAAAATAAATACTAGAAAACCCCACCGGATCCTCAGCGGTCAGTGCTGGAAGAGTGCGACACGTGAAGGTCTCCGATTAACCCTTCATGGTACCATTAGCTAGGTGTTATTTGTGGGGGTCACACCCCATCCCCTCCCGCTGCTGTGGGCTCAGAAGTGCTGCACAGGTGGGATACTACTTGGACAATGTGACGCTCATGGCTGCTGCGCTAGTTACGTGCGGCTCGCCCCGTGCTCGAAACATTAGCCCTACTGACTACAATTGTTTCCTTGGAAGCTTGCATCTCTTAAATCTCCTCGTCTTGGAACTGGAAGGTTCTTTATTAGGCTCTGTATTAAACTCTAGAGCTGCGCTCACAATTTAGCAGGATCCCTGCTTGGTCAGTGTCTGCAGAGCGTTCCCTGGTGATTTCTCATCCTTCCACCTGGTAACGTCTGATGCAGATTCTTTTAGTATCTGAATATAACATGGCGGACAGAGATGTAGACTTGTAGGTTGCGGCTACTGGGACCAGTACTGAAGAGGAGGAGGAGGAGACATCCTGCCCGCTGCACAATGTGCAGCAAAACTGCTCTCTTATCAGATAACAAAGGGACAGGACCCCTGGGGACGTCTTCTCTTGCTTTTCACAATCTATTATCCTCTGCCCCAGCACCACGGACGTCTACAGTGATCCGACAGGGGTCTCAGAGTGGAAATGTCTCTGGAGATATGTGGCAAATGGGGGTGGGGATATAGGATGTCTATAACGTAGAACATGACAGTCAGCCTCTCCTAGCCTGTAACGGCTGACCACAGGAAGCAATGGCTGACATACACCTCCTTGTATTTATTTTATTACAGGGAAATGTTTCCGGCCTGCTCTAGCACCGATGCTGCTGTGATCCCTGCCAGTTGCAGCAGTGATGTGTCGTACCTTATTGTGACTGTGCGGTTAACCTTGGCGGTAATCCTAACCTGTAGTGCAGGAGACCACAGAGGGCAGGGATTGGCTGGTCACATTCTGGTAGGGATCAGGCAGGGATCACAGCAGCATTGGCGCAGGGACAGAATAGGTGAGTGATGGTTTGCAGAACATTTCCTGCCGCTTCTGTCTCTGACAACCCTCCCATTCCCCAGAGGTGTAATACACTATCAGTGAGGGTGGTGGTTGTGACATCACAGAGGAGTCAGATCCCTGCACGAGCGCCCCCACCCCCCTCCTGCCCTGTATGACAGCTGCCGAGGATCCGGGTCACTAACTCGTGTCAAACTGCCAAACTGCAGGTCACCGTGTTAACGTCCTAATTCATTTCCTGCCGTCTCCAATACATATCTAATAAAATCAATTTCATATGGTTAACCGTTCCCTTGCCAGCACGTGCCGGCAGCTGGGAACAAACGCTTTGACTTGCAGATGACTCCCCCCCCCCCCCAGCGGTACAAGGGTCAATGTAAATGTGTGGATACGGCTGGCTGCACCCACAAGCTGCCGCGGGCTCAGCTGGGCGACTCGCCCCGGGAAAAGAGGACGACGCTCCAGAATAAATCTATGGAAACAAGACACAAAAAGGAGGAGGAAACGGAGGACATGAGAAGGCGGTAATATCACTGCGCCATGGCCTAGGGGGGAGCCATGTACTAGAGGGCAGTGCTGCGCACCCTCCTACAGCCCTGGACCCCAGTAACATAAACTGGGACCGAATACAAAAACATAGCGGCCCGGGCGCTATAGTCACCCCCAGCCCAGGGCTGAGGCCAGTGCTAGGCAAGACCCCCGAAAGCGCCAGGAGCTAAGGCAGGAGGTACAGAGTAAGCCGCGGCCATAGCGACCAATCAGATCACTGCTATTTTATTTTTTTTGCAATTGGTGACTTCATTCTGATTGGTCGCTATGAGTGACAAGTCCGCTGCGCTCACTGACAGCGGCGTCCTCCATACACCCGACTGGGGCGGAGAACAGATGGGAAGCAGCAGGAAAATATTAAATGGATTACTGGCACGAGCTGCACGAAACAGCGAGGCCGACACGTCCGGAGCCCGAGCCTGCGGCAATTCTCACCCAAACCAATATCACAGCAGCGCACAGCTGGCCATTAGAGGGGAGCCATTAGCATGGGGAGGGGTTAATCCAGTGCCAAGAAAGGGGCGGGGGGGTCCCCACCATAATCCTGCAGGCAGGCGCCACCTGCTGGCCAAAAAAATCTTCAAACCAAAAAATAAATTACGTTTACATTTTTTTTTTTTTTTTTTTAGACCCATTTCTGGCAGAAAACAAAAAATAAAAATACCCGCCCCTCCCCCCACGCATAAAAGGAAGATATTCGGTAACATTTGGAGTCTCTTCAGTCTATACTCGACATTGTAAACATATACTTTATATTACATGTGCTTCGCATTTCCTGCAGTTTTCTTCTTTTCCCTGCTTTTTACAAAAAAAAAAAAAAAAAAAAAAAAAATATAAATCACAAAACTGCACGTGGGGGGGGGATGGGGGCCGCAGGGGGTGGGGCATCTGTACAGGTCTGCGGCGGTTTATCCAGTTTGGTGCACAGTGGGGGGAGGGGGCAATGTAAACAAAATAAAAAGAATCTGATGGGAGTTGTGGTGCGTCGAGTCCTCGGCTCGGGGAAAATTCATAAACATTAAAAATCAGCAGCAGGTACAGGGAGAAGAGAAAACGTAGAGAGTGCTGCGGGGGGGAGGGCTGGCGACGTCTCCCCCCGGTAGTGCTGACTGGAAGGAACAAAGCGAGGTGAAGATCTGGAAGCCACGAGAGTCCACCAAAGGCTCGGCTTTCATTTTACAGTTTTATTTGCTCCGCTACGGTGAAAAACGTCTATTAAGCTTCCAAATCTCCCTCTGTCACATTACAGACTCCGGAGAGGCCTCCGACTCCGGAAAACGGAGGTGCAGGGACAGCCAGGGGAGTCTTGAGTGAGGTTGGAGCAAGGTCAGTCCCTCGGGGTTTCACAAGTAGACGCGCCGGAGGTCCCCGGGGGATGTGATGGTGTTACACTGCGGGCACAGCTTCTTCGCTCCCTGCAACAGAGACAGAAGGTCAGGAGGACGCCCAAAATATACACACAATGTGCCCCCTCCAACATGGCCGTCAGTACTGTTCTCCTCTCAGCTGCATTGGTATAAGGTGGCCTAAATCTCAGAGCAGTAGCCGCTGCCCTCAGCCGGTGACATAATGGACACTAATACTCCCTCATCACAGTCCTCTTCTGTTATCTTCCAGCCCCCTGGGTGACATCACAAGTCCCAGGGACTGCTGAGGCCTACGAATGGGAGTCAGTGGTCATGTGCCCCACGGCTCCCCTGCATGACTGCCGAGTCCTAAGCACAGGTCGCAGTGGCCCCCTGGGGCAATGACATCACTCAGGGGGCTGGAGAAGGACTACAATGGAGCCATGGATACCATGAGGGGCCGGGAGGGGAGTATCAGCGTTTATTATGTTTCCGCGGCTCCCACTATGATACTCATTCCACAGTGTAATAGGGATTTGTGGGTGTGAACCCCAAAAAGCTCAGGTTTGCCTGAACTGCAGATTGTCATATAACTTGTAACAACCCCAGCCCATTGTGATCTGCTTCGCTCATCTGTACCGTATGAGTGCGGGTGTGACCAGCGGCTGCCCCATTCCTCGTCTCCACCCTGCCCCATAACCTCCCGCACCTGTCCATCTAGGCGGCTTTTTATTTGCGGGCCGAGATATTTGCCCCTTTCATCCACTGACATATAAAAATACTTTCCTTCTGCAAACTATTCGGCGTCTCCCTCCAACCCTAGTAAAACCTGAACGGTTTATTGCGGGATGGAAAGAGAGCGCCTTTGTTATGGCGGATGTGAGCGCACAATCGTCACGCGGGACCGTCCCTGCCGCATTAATTACCGCACTTTTCTAGGGTTTTATGATACAAGCTTTTCACTTTCATGTGTGAACCAGGGGCGGGATACGTTCTGCAGATCCGCCACACGTGAGAATACAGCTGTAGCCGATAAACTAGTGCAAATATGTATGGGGGGGGGGACCTGTAAGGTAACGGGGCCGCAGAGCGAGTCGGGGGGAGTCGCTGGAAAGGGGTAAAGGACAGACTTAACAAGATTACACACATCGACTTTGATCACACAGCAGCGCGGCGTTCCAAGGCTTTTACGGCCGTCTTCAGGCTACGTTTTAATGGCTACATTAGTGGCGGGCTATTTCGGGCAGGGAGGACTGGTTTCATAAATTGAGGGTCCGAGAGGTGGGGGGCGGCCGCTGGAACACAGGAGAGGAGGCTTATTAATTGTTTCCCAGCACAAGTGCCAAGATCCTTGCTGTGCGATTCTCATCCCTGCAGGGAGCGCTCCGCCTGACTACATGTGGCCAAACAGCGCCAGATCATCAACGCCTACAGCAACATGGCCCAGGATCTGCGCTCCATACCAACCACAGCAAGCCTGGCCACGGGGGCGCCATTCTGCCGACATCTACACGGCTATGCACAGGACAGAACAGACTGGGAAGGACATGGAAGGTGATGTTTATGTCACACACCACTGGGGGCAGCGGCGAGCACATACAGGGAGGAGTGCGGCCCAGACACCGCCCCCTCCATTTTTAAGGCTAAATAATATGGAAAAGTCCCGGCAGCAATTATCAGTGTCTGAGCCTGGCAGTGCGGCACACCAGCCATGAACACGCCATAGTAATGATGGGAGGAGGAGCAAATCATCCGCCCGCAGGAACCGCCGCGCTCATAAAAGAGTAAACAGATTTCTGTTCTGTAATTAGTGGCCAAAACTAGTCTAGAAACAAAGACGACCCCCCCATCAGAATGGCCCCCGGCCTTACCAGAGTGCGCAGCCAGCATTCCTCGCAGTGCACGTGCCAACACTGAATGGACGTCAAGGGCATTGTGTAGGAATCCTGGCGAGGAGAGAGGAGAGAATTACAAGCGTGCAAATATTCACCTTAACCCTTAGGAGGCACCAGCCAGACACCTACAAGCTGAGGAAGACAACCTCTGGAGCCGTGACACCCACCTTGGAGGTCGCAGCCTACTGGTCTCCATCCTCCCCCTTGTGACAGCCACCCTGGAGGTCCTCCAGCCTCAGCCTGCTGGTCTCCATCCTCCCCGTTGTGACACCCACCCCAGAGGTCCCTAAGCCTCAGCCTGCTGGTCTCCATCCTCCCCCTTGTGACAGCCACCCTGGAGGTCTCAGCCTGCTGGTCTCCATCCTCCCCCTTGTGTCAGCCACCCTGGAGGTCCTCCAGCCTCAGCCTGCTGGTCTCCATCCTCCCCGTTGTGACACCCACCCCAGAGGTCCCTAAGCCTCAGCCTGCTGGTCTCCATCCTCCCCCTTGTGACAGCCACCCTGGAGGTCCCCCAGCCTCAGCCTGCTGGTCTCCATCCTCCCCCTTGTGACAGCCACCCTGGAGGTCCCCCAGCCTCAGCCTGCTGGTCTCCATCCTCCCCCTTGTGACAACCACCGTGGAGGTTCCCCAGCCTCAGCCTGCTGGTCTCCATCCTCCCCGTTGTGACACCCACCCCAGAGGTCCCTAAGCCTCAGCCTGCTGGTCTCCATCCTCCCCCTTGTGACAGCCACCCTGGAGGTCTCAGCCTGCAGGTCTCCATCCTCCCCGTTGTGACACCCACCCCAGAGGTCCCCCAGTCTCAGCCTGCTGGTCTCCACCCACTCTCCCTTGTGACACCCACCATGCAGATGAGGCATTTGTAGCGGTCTCCTCGGGACAGTTGTCTTTCCAATTCTCGTATACGCGCCTTTAACGCTTCAAAGGTCGTCACTGCCGACTGCTCTGTAATCCTGGGGGGGGAAAACAACAACAACAGGGGATTAATTCACAATTTTATTGGTAAGTAACTGCAGAGATGAGACATAATCTATGGGCCGATACAGCAATGGCCGCTGCTCATTACAAGATGGGGGATGTACAGCTGCACCAGACGTACCACACCGGCGTGTAATACAATCATCCGAGGGGGAGAACGTCTAATACAAAAGGCAATCAATAGCCGGACCGCGGATCAGGGCGCTAGTTAGCTGGAAAATTAACGCGCTGCTCGCTGCGTCACGCTGCAGGGAGCCGGGACAAATCAATGGCGGGGGTATTGATTTAGTTATTATCACTTCATACGCCGGCAGACATTGTTAAATATCCATTTATTAGCCTAAGAAGGGAACCAGGAATCCTCAGATCAGGGGCCTTCATCTGCCGCTAATCAAAAGAGCGCCGAGACCCCGACACAAGGGGAATGTTCTACACGGCTGTTTCCGCTCACCCCCCGCTGCCTGCAAGCTAGGCGAAAATCCTGCACCCGCCGCTCGCCTTATTTGAACATGCCGGGACAAATTGTGGGATCGGCTCCTGCTGGGACAGATCATAGGCTGAACGTGGCAGGGGGCTGCTTAACCCTGTATATGCCAGGTGGACAAGGGAATCACAGTGTGTGAAGAGAAAGATTCTAACCACAGCACTGCAAGGGTTAATCCGAGACATCTCTGCCCAATATCTATAACCTCACATTATATTATACCTGCCCCGAACTTATACTACAGTACAGCTATCCATCTATTACTACTGACACCCAGCTGTATATATCATGTCTGAGAGGTTGTCACAGCCCCGCCCCCTGTTACTGACATCACTGATATAATATAATGACATGTGATCAGACATGAGATCCGCACACCTTATACTACAGTACAGCTATCCATCTATTACTACTGACACCCAGCTGTATATATCATGTGTGAGAGGTTGTCACAGCCCCGCCCCCTGTTACTGACATCACTGATATAATGACATGTGATCAGACATGAGATCCGCACACCTTATACTACAGTACAGCTATTCATCTATTACTACTGACACCCAGCTGTATATATCATGTCTGAGAGGTTGTCACAGCCCCGCCCCCTGTTACTGACATCACTGATATAATATAATGACATGTGATCAGACATGAGATCCGCACACCTTATACTACAGTACAGCTATTCATCTATTACTACTGACACCCAGCTGTATATATCATGTCTGAGAGGTTGTCACAGCCCCGCCCCCTGTTACTGACATCACTGATATAATGACATGTGATCAGACATGAGATCCGCACACCTTATACTACAGTACAGCTATTCATCTATTACTACTGACACCCAGCTGTATATATCATGTGTGAGAGGTTGTCACACGCCCCCCCCCTGTCACTGACATCACTGATATAATATAATGACATGTGATCAGACATGAGATCCGCACCTTATACTAAAATAAAGGTATTTATTTATTAATACTGACAACAAGCTGTATATATTATGTGTGAGGGGTTGTAAAAGCCCCCCCCCCTGTTACTGACATCACTGAATATAATGACATGTGATCAGACATGAGATCCGCACACCTTATACTACAGTACAGCTATTCATCTATTACTACTGACAACCAGCTGTATATATCATGTCTGAGAGGTTGTCACAGCCCCGCCCCCTGTTACTGACATCACTGATATAATATAATGACATGTGATCAGACATGAGATCCGCACACCTTATACTACTGTACAGCTATTCATCTATTACTACTGACACCCAGCTGTATATATCATGTGTGAGAGGTTGTCACAGCCCCGCCTCCTGTTACTGACATCACTGGTATAATGACATGTGATCAGACATGAGATCCGCACACCTTATACTACAGTACAGCTATTCATCTATTACTACTGACAACCAGCTGTATATATCATGTGTGAGAGGTTGTCACAGCCCCGCCCCCTGTTACTGACATCACTGATATAATGACATGTGATCAGACATGAGATCCGCACACCTTATACTACAGTACAGCTATTCATCTATTACTACTGACACCCAGCTGTATATATCATGTCTGAGAGGTTGTCACAGCCCCGCCCCCTGTTACTGACATCACTGATATAATATAATGACATGTGATCAGACATGAGATCCGCACACCTTATACTACAGTACAGCTATTCATCTATTACTACTGACACCCAGCTGTATATATCATGTCTGAGAGGTTGTCACAGCCCCGCCCCCTGTTACTGACATCACTGATATAATGACATGTGATCAGACATGAGATCCGCACACCTTATACTACAGTACAGCTATTCATCTATTACTACTGACACCCAGCTGTATATATCATGTGTGAGAGGTTGTCACAGCCCCGCCTCCTGTTACTGACATCACTGGTATAATGACATGTGATCAGACATGAGATCCGCACACCTTATACTACAGTACAGCTATTCATCTATTACTACTGACAACCAGCTGTATATATCATGTCTGAGAGGTTGTCACAGCCCCGCCCCCTGTTACTGACATCACTGATATAATGACATGTGATCAGACATGAGATCCGCACACCTTATACTACAGTACAGCTATTCATCTATTACTACTGACAACCTGCTGTATATATCATGTGTGAGAGGTTGTCACAGCCCCGCCCCCTGTTACTGACATCACTGATCTAATATAATGACATGTGATCAGACATGAGATCCGCACACCTTATACTACAGTACAGCTATTCATCTATTACTACTGACACCCAGCTGTATATATCATGTGTGAGAGGTTGTCACAAGGGGGGGTGGGGGCTGCTGTTTATTTACCGGCTCGTCTCCATGGTGATTATTATTATTATTATTTCCTGGATTTTATTCCTTCACACTTATTATTATCATCACATATTCATCACTGCTGTTCTGCGCTCCAGACACGACGCTGCCTGTGGCCCTTCTGTGGCCGCCTCCCACTTGACCCTCCTAGTCCTCGGTAGCCCCGGCCGCCCTCCTCATTTATCATAAGTTTACTTATAGCCACATCTTTGTTGCTGGGAATTAGATTGAGCAATCTGCGTGCGGTCCCCGAGGGGCGCTCAGAAGTGTCTGGTAATTAAATTATCGGAGAGTTTTCTGCAGTAGAATCTTAATTGACTCTGGATTGTGCTTTGTAAACGGCGTCTGCAGAGAGGACACGAGGCCTGGACCGATCCTCGGGACATGGAGCGGGTCATATGTATGTACAGCAATCTCCGAGAGCGCCGTCCATCGCCCGCCGTCCACGTTACTTCCTGCAGAACCGCCCAGTCACAACGCTGGACACGAGGGCGATACTCGGCCTCCTAACATACAACTAGTCGATCTTTTGTCTCCTCGGAGAGGCCACAGTACTGGAAATCTCACGCTTGCTCTGGGGCTACCATGGTACCATTAACCCTAAGTCACGTGACTTACTCTGTGATATACTATACAGCAGTGGTTGGAGATTGCTACACAGTTCACCATGGTAACCCCAGAGCAAGCACAATATTCTCATAAAAGACACATACAGTCAGGTGGTGGGCTATGCACAAGACCACGCTGCCTCCCCTTTATTCTCAGCAGGGGCAGTGTTACCCATCATGCAAGTAACGGCATGGGTCCCTAGGTATCAGGGGACACTAATGGGCCAGTATGCCGTGCACACGGGGACGCCGAGGGGCCAGTATGCCATGCGCACGGGGACGCCGAGGGGCCAGTATGCCATGCGCACGGGGACGCCGCGGGGCCAGTATGCCGTGTGCGCGGGGACGCCGCGGGGCCAGTATGCCATGCGCACGGGGACGCCGCGGGGCCAGTATGCCATGCGCACGGGGACGCCGCGGGGCCAGTATGCCGTGTGCGCGGGGACGCCGCGGGGCCAGTATGCCATGCGCACGGGGACGCCGCGGGGCCAGTATGCCGTGCGCACGGGGACGCCGAGGGGCCAGTATGCCGTGGGACATTTGCTTAAATCTCCAGAAACACTAAATCCGCCACTGATTCTGAGGAGGAGTCGGGGTGTCAGATTTGGCGCTACAGCTCCTTCATTCTCATAGTTGTGGGAGTCCTGGAGGTCGGACCACTACCACCTCATCAGATGGGAATACCCCTTTAATAAAACCAACCGTGCTGGACAGTGTAGTACTCCTGGGAATATTCCCCCTTAGACTTCCCCGCAGCAGGCAATTACCTCAGGCTACATGTGAATAGGGCTCTAGGTGGCAGGTTTGGCAGTGGTCTCCACTATCAGCTCCACAGGACGCTGCTGCCTCCTTATCCAAACAACTATTAGTGTTACCCAAACGTCTTCCAGCCCCGCGAGAGGCGATGACAACCTTGGCAGCGGAAGCCGGAATTTTAGGTAAGGAAACAGGAGGAAAACATAAAGCAGCTCCTCAGGGCACGAGTGTGAGCGATTGGCTGGAAAATCCTAGCGCCATCCAGAACACCCCACGCACGGTGGCCGCTCAGGGATAGGAGGGCAAAGGGTGCAAAACCAAGACACCACCCAAAGACAGGAGTGAAAACAACCTGACCCCAGGCTCTATAGGTGCTGACATATAATGTACCACAGCGGTACAAGAGCGCAGCATCAGCAATGGCTGGGGTAGGTCATGTGACAAGAAAAGGAGCGTAAAGTATGGGGGAGACACCCAGCAGAAGCCTGAGCCAGGAACCAGACATGGGGAGGTTTTTGGACACGAGATTTACACTGGAGTCACCGAGCGCTCTGACGGACAGGATTGATGGTGTATTGTGAAGGCTCAGACACAAAGCCGTGTTTATGAGCTTCTCCATGCTTTGCACTGCCGCCGTTCTCACTGGATAATCAGCCCAAGGACGGATCTGCTGCTCCAATAAGGAGAAGGAAGGCCGGGAATAATCGGGCCAGAGCTCGTGAAGATGACAGCTGAGCCAGCCTCAGTGCGGCCGTGACTGGTTTCCTCACTTGTGATGACATGCGGGGGCCGGAGCCCAGATCCATCACCCCAAGGGCTCAGTCTGTGTCCTGAATCTATAGACCACATGAACTACGTCCCAGTCAGTGACACGGGCCTCTGACCTGCACCCATCCAGGCAGCGAGGGCTGTGGAAGGGACAGACGGCCTTACTGGTTTATATAGTGCGGCGGTGGCGGGAGACGCCACAAACGCTGGGTCTGGAGGGATTATGAAGACTTGCGGAACATATTTAGAAGCTGCAGGATAATAAAATGTGTTTACTGAAGAGAAATCCCGAATATTAATCCAGTGTCCAAACCTGCAGCCGACCACTGTGCAAATAGCAAGATCCGGGTGCTGTAATCCCACTAATCGGCCATTACACTCACATTTCTTATAGCCTGCGCCTCTTTATGACATTTTATTATCCCTTTAGTCAACCAATATTCATGTGCTTGTTAGGGTGTATACAGATAATATGGGGGTCCCCAATCTAACAGCCTCCTTATCAGCCCCACAAAACTGAGCAATCCGTTTAAATACAGCCTGCCACATTAAAGGGGTCACCGGTACTGGTTAGCTGTCGGGGTCACCTGAGCTGACTATCAGCACCCCGACCCCCCGGGAGTTTCATCTATTTATCCCTTCCTCCCAGCTTCATCTATTATTCAATGCAAATCAATGGACATTGGTAAAAAGTTACTAAGACTGGGCGGCAGGTCTGAAGGGTCTCGGTGCTGCTGCGGGTGTCACAGTATTCTCAGCCCCCCTTTCTTTCCCAGAGCATCCCTTTTTTTTGCCTTCCACCTGATTAATGATCTTGTCGCGGTGATGGATGACCCACCCCAGCAGATTAGAGTCTCCTGTTCCACCCACCGTCCTCGGCTCCCTCCCTTCCCACTTCTGGAGGTCCTCGCGCACCGGCTCTGGAAATATTAGAGAATTATTAAATAAACATTGGGACGTCATGTCTCTTCCTATAGCTCTCGCAGTCCTTGTCCTGTTTGCTTTAACGCTGACACCAAACAGCTGGAGTGATTCATTGGGAGGCTGGCAGAGACATTTCGTGTCATATATCATGCCGGGAAGAGCCGTTCCCTGCCCTGACTGAGATAAAGTGATCGACCGCGACCGGCTGGAATGAATTTATGACAACACAAAATTGAGGAAAACAAATGGGAGGTGACCCGGTGGGCTAGTCACCCCGCAACACTTCCTGTGCCCCGCCATCCAGCCTGGCGGAAAAAAAAAAAAAAAAAAAGAAGGAAAATTTAGAATTAAGATGCGGGCTCTTAGAGGGGGAGTCCGGCCACAATATGGGGGAGCACTAACTAACTTACAGAATTAATAGGTAGATTGCAGAGACCTTTGCTGCCCAGCGGCGGCGGGATCAATGCGGAGCGAGTGCTGCACATAAAACGCCTCATTAGTTGTGAGCGCCCCGGCCATGATGTAGGTGCGAGATGCATAATGACTGGGAGTAGATTTTCACAATGAGGTGATCGTTCACCGGGAGAGAAGGCGCGGTGACACCCGTGATAAAGCTCGGCTTACCCAACGCATTTGTTTTGGTAAATGTTAATCGGGAGGCTAAACGCGAATCAATCAATAATGGCGCGCCTTTAAAAAAAAAAAGGGAAAAAAAAAAGAAAAACAGAAAAGTGAGAGTTATGAAAAATGAAGCTGCTCAGGGCCTGGCCTAAAGAGCTCCAAGTCTCAGCCGCCCTCAGTGCCAAACAAGAAAAATGAAACCAATTTAGCTCCAGATTAAGAAACAGAAACTGGAGATGAATCAATTTAGCCTGCCGGGCCGGGTCACCATATATCACGGCTCAGCGCTGGAGTAGTTAGCGAGCAGATGGTGCACCGTCCCCTCCCCTCTCCCGCTCTTCTTTTGAATACACATCAGGCTGGAGCTTTGTGATCGATTCATTTCCCTGACACGCTAGTACAGATACACCTGGGGCAATGTGTCCGACCCGCACAAACACCCAGGACGGCACTATTTATTACAGGAGAATCCAGTCTACCAAGGATAGTAATAAGAGTCTCTCCCGGGACAGAGGACGGATGACTGGATCATGCTGCCAGGACAGGCCTGATAAATGGGGGGACGCCAGCGTTCACTGTATATCAAGTGCAGGGACTAGAGATGGGCTCTGGATGTCCTACACCCGCTATCAGTCACCAATACGAGGCTGAGACACAGTGACACTCCTACAGCTGTTGGGTGGACCAGCACTGAGGTCTCTTCCCCTGCATGATCAGCCCCATCAGCAATGGGGAGTGTTTCAGGCTATGCATCACATTAGCTTTGGGTAGTCTCAATAACTGGCAGCCATCTTGGGTGAAAGTAGGAGGACTGGGAATCAGGGGATCCATGGCACGAGCCCCAGGTACATTTAGGTTCTGTTCATTCTGCTGCCCAGGTCCACATAGTTACATAGAACCCCCAATAGATACCACTAAACAGAGGCGGATAGATAACTCCTGATGTAATGCCCATTATGGACTATGACGCCATTAAAAGTGTGCCAGCAGATATCCTGCTGCCTAGGGTTAATGTATACAGCAGTGTGCGAAGACTGCAAGGAACACAAAACTAGGGGGTCACTTTAAGCTTACGCTCACCAGGAGGAGTCAGAGGCGGCCCTGTGAACCAGAGCTATGGCCTCTCCCCTGCGCGTGTGCCAGCTCATCAGCCCCATATACAACGGTGATAATGGAGTGTCAGCCTCATGTCACAGTATCTGCAGGACTATAAAAGCAGGAAGGGGGAAGAAACAAACCCAAAAAATACAGCCACCACTAAAAACAATGGGAGTCAGATTTCAGGCAGAACCAACCACCTCAGAAATCAGATCCAAATTCCTCCATGTGAACAGGCCCTAAGATTTAGAGAACTGTAGCTGTGAAGAAAAATAAGGGACTTCGATGAAACGGGCACACTCGTGTCGGGGTTCCCAGCCTCTGAATAGACCGATTCCATACACTGACAATGAGGTATAGACGTATACAAGAGAATACAACAGCAGCTGCATCACTTCAGGGGAGACCGGGAGGGACCTGCATACCCGGCCCCCCAATACCTGTGTCCAAACCGACTGAGGAGGATTACTGTGTGCAGATGAAGCGCTGCCTGTCGTGATTTAACCCTTCAGCTGCACTACTACTCACTTCTCAATGTCGCTGTTCTTGCACGTCTTCTGCATAGTCTCCGGTTTACTGCTCTCCCCGTTACTCGTTGATGGCATTTCTGCAACAGAAGTAAATCTAAAATGAAGACGACGTCCATACAGAAGGGCAGGCGAGCAAAGCCAATACCCAAAGCCACCCACAACCACCAGCCTCCATATTGAGCAGTTTAGGCCGGATTCACACAAGGGTTTTGGGGAGGTTTTTGTGGCGTCTTTTGCTGCTCTCAGATGCTACACATTTGCCTATAGTACAATATTAACCCCCCACAGACTTCTCCCCTTGGTCTTGGTGTCTTATTCCATGTGGAGGGAACACACCGTAAAAACACATGCAATACTCATGGGGTTGTCTGGCTTTTTAAGATAACAACTGCATGTGACGGTGGCCTCAGGGTCAGGGTTTCCACACTCACCATCATTGCCCCACTTGGAGAACTCTGTGGTTATTCTGGTGCTGGGAGTCCCACCGCTGCCATTACAAGAACAGAATATTCAGGTTAATATATTATACATCAGAGAGCTGAACAATATAGATGATATAATGCACACCATGACCGCCTGGACTGGTGCTCTCCAGCCTGTGGCTCGCTGCTGTCAGGGCATGCTGGGAACTGTAGTTCTGCAGCAGCTGGAGAGCCACAGGCTGAGCGCAGCGCTCTATAGTATCATCCTCTCCCATCTTATTTATCACTCGCTTTCAGGCCAATAAAGCAGCTTTGTGACTAGTTTAGATGGAGGAAGGACTCTTACTTTAGCACTGCTCCCCGGAGCGCTTCTCGTTCCTTGGCTTCTCCAGGTTCCTCTCCAGTACATGGAATGACGTCGGCTTCTGTGTACCTAAGGGACAGGGTGTCAAGGAAAACGCATGGTGTAGGGCACTGAACGTGGAGCTGACTGGTCCAGAGATAAATGTCTCAATGATGGACAACATGGATGTGGGGGTCATCTACTTGTCACCCCTATAAAAGGATACTGTGCTTTGCCGTATTCCAGAGTGTCGTCCCCATCCACGTCCAGATCAGCGTCGCTGTCGTGCGTTTCTTTGCTGCTACACATTATAAATCCAGATCCTGGAATACAAAGCAGGAGACCCATTGTTAGTCCCACTACACACCGAGAGCTCGGCCCAATGACCCCAATACAATAGAAATAATCAGCACATGCACCCCACATGGACACGTATAAGAGCGGCCCCTCCAAGGGACAATAGTCAGAAGGCACAAGATTAGGTCCTGTACCCCGGCCCCAGCCAGAGCAGACACTCAGAATGGCCAGACATGCACGTGGGCGCCCCCTACTGACCTGACAGCTGAAGAACTACACTCAGTCACTGTGCACACACGGAATACAAAAAGCAACAACTGCGGCCTGGCTCTACAATAATGGTGCTCACCCACTAATTTAATTTGTGAACAGATCATAACCGAGATTAATGGGCTCATAAAGCAAAGCACGAGCCGCAGGTGCTGCCCGACAACTGTTCCTGGAAGCCAAGGTGAGGCGGCGACGTGTGGCGGGCCCTGCCAGTGTTACACATTTGGTGACAGTTTTAAGCTGCGTCCCTGTGGAGGTTGACCCCTGATTTCCTGCTGTCGCCTCTGTGTGCGCGCCAGTGAAAACGTCGAGCAGCTGTTCAAATATTTGACGTCTGAAACCGCTTGACTCCGAGTCAGTGGCCAAAGCTAGCTTGTATTTTTGTGCAGTTCTGAAGAAGAAAAAAAAACCCACCCAGTATTCGGAGGCCGTGTCTGTAACGGGTCTTGTTGACAGTGCGCAGCGCATCGCCCGCCCCGTCACTTCTATTGCCAGGTATAGGAGAGTGTGACGGGCGGTGGAACAGGATGACCTTTGTAAAACTCTGCAATCAGCCGTGTTACATGAGGGATACATGTGTACGGATGATCAGAACGGCGACCTCAACAGCAAAGTCTAAAGGTCAGCAAGAAACGCAGATCAAAGATCCCAACGTCTTACAAGGCGCACAAATGTATAATTGGCTTAGAGATGTGATTGTATTTACGGCCGTCACATCACACGGGAAAACAGGAGGGTCAGTGAGCGCCCACACAGGTAGCTCATTACGCCAAGCCCAGACTCTTAAAGGAGCACTCCAGTAATGTTCATTCTTTCAATAGCCGGCTCTTACCTACCCCTCCAATATACACAATTCAGAAAATATTACCCCATTTATTGCCTTCTATCTGACAATTCACGGGATCCGTCTCACCAGCTGGGTCGGGTCATCCCATTATGATCTGATGGGAATTACAGGTCTCTTTCTGTCCTCTCCAAAAGTCCTTTCCTGTCTGCTGAAAGAGCCAGGATGACAGCACGCAGACCCCGCAGGAGGGGCACAGACTCCTATCAGAGACGGTGCTGGCTCTAGCTGCCCATATGATGGGATTGATAGTAGAGACAGGAGAGCGATATATAGAGAGAAGAAAAGACGAGGGCGACAGTCAGGGAAAAAAAAAAAAAAAAAAAAAGGGCTCATCGAGGACTGCAGCTCTAACCCAGAAATTACAGTCCCATAAACCGGACGGGTTGTCACATTACTGTCTGGCACACTGTAGTCCATCCTTCTATAAGTGGTGTAGGGCACCCATAGGATCCTAAGAAAACCCTATACCACACAGCACGCTTTCGTTTATTCTGCAGTCGCCCTCTACATAGCAAAGACTCCGAGCAATAAGACTCTCCCAGGCCAGAATAACTTACACAAGACAGCACTTTACTCTACAGCGCCTACCACAGGATAAAGACAAACCACACGGTGCACTAGATAGATCTATATATGTAGAGACCTCATTCGTAAGGTCAGGTGAATGGATGATAAGTTAGATGTAGAGCTTAAAAGGGTTATTTAGCCTTCTTTACGGCCTATGCCAAGGATGGAGGTCAGGTCTTGTGGCCAAATAGCATCTGTGTGAACGAGGCCTAAAAGCGGCAATACCAGAGATGAAGTTCCCTTTCCAGGTGGAGTGAAGCAGCTGTAGGCGAGGCGCCCAGGTCTCTGCCCCATTGTTTTACTGGGGAGTCAGGAGCAATTTACTGAAAAACAAAGGGTCAGAATTTATGTCAGCACCAATTAATCTAACAAAATTAAAAGGGGGAGGGGTGATGCGGCGTCCGAGGCTCTAACAAGTTTATTCTGTGACCAGACCTACGCAGTAAATAAATAACGCCGGACGTTCCCGGCTCGTGACGAGGGATGGATAATAAAGATTGACCCGAGGGCTCGAGGTCTGCACAAACACGGCACACAACAAAGTTGCGGCCTGTCTCCTTGTCTGATCGCTCTCAGGCAGAGGCAATTTCGGAGGCTGTGGTGACTGGCACCTCTATAAACCACCTGACAGTAAGGAGACAAACTCCTCCGATCAATCAGAGCGCACCTATCAAGATCACTTACACCCCGCGCCTCTGACGCGCCAGACTCCGGCTGCCTGGCCGCAAATCAACTCTGTTTTGTAACAGAGAACACAGACCCCCCTCCCGAAAACAATCCCTGATTTACAGGGACAAAACTACATCCTAGCCGTAGACATTCAGTACCGATCAATGGGGGAGGAGAGCTGCGTACAGCCACATTCACACTGCAGCGCAAATACCAAAATCCATCTAGTGCAGCACCTATGGGGAACTGAACCTATTAACACCTTCAGGCCTTATAGCTGCAGATCACATTTATACTGATGGGACCACAAAAAGAGCAAGAAAGTGAACAAATCCCAAAATGTGCAAGTGTGTGTGTGTGCGTGCGTGCGTGTGTGTGTGTGTGTGTGCGCGCGGGGTTCCAGTGTCAGGTCCAAATCCAAGCAGTGCTCAGCAGACTCCTACACCCCAGGGGGACCATTGAGCGGCTTGGGCACTAGTCACATACCTGGGGCAGTGAGCAGCGCTGACAGGACGGGGATCAGAGTAGTTTAGCAACTTGGGCAATCAAATCCAAAATCTAAAGCAGAAGTGGAAATGTCCGAGCACCTGAGGACTCAACGCCACGTCTCTGCAAACAGCTGGAAGTCATACACAGGACCCCGAGCCCCCCAGCACGCAGCAGGCCCCGCCGCTTAATGACATGCCCAGAGCTTTCTGCTTTTGAAGGGGGAGAAGTAAAAATATGCAAGTGTTGAAATGCTAAATTTCATTAAAGGGGGGGAAAATGCGCCTCTTTAACCCTAAAGTAGATTTTTTATGACCCTGCCAGCAGAGTGAAACTCCCTGTTAATTTAATCAATTAATCAGCATATTGATGCAAAAGCGGTGCTGGCAGCGAGCCACGAGTGCGACGCTCCACACCTGCAGCCTCGCTGTAAAACACAGTAGTGAACACAACAAGTAATCCCACCGCTTTTCCTCAGCTGTTCACTCGTGACTGAGCACAATTCCTCCAGCACCAGAGAAAGCTGCCAACGCCTGGCCCCGGGCCCAAATCCCTGATACTCTATTAAGAGGGATCAGAAACATGTGAACTCTGGGGGGCGCTGACGCAAGGAACAGACATCCCATATTATGGGCAAAGATACTACAGCCAACTCCTAGGAAGAGCCCGGAGCCCAGCAGAAGCCTTACATAGAAAGTGTCTACAGGAAAAGAAATCATATACTAAAACGGTAAAAGCAGGCACTGGACATACATTATTATTATTTATTTATTTATTATGGTTACTTATATAGCGCCATCATAGTCCACAGCGCTTTACAGACATTGACAGTCACTGTCCCATATAGGACTCACAATCTACATTCTCTATCAGGATGTCTTTGGAGTGAGGGAGAAAACCGGACTGCGCTATATCCTGTATTATACTCCAGAGCTGTGCTCACTATTCTGCTGGTGCAGTCACTGTGTACATACATTACATTACTTATCCTGTATTATACTCCAGAGCTGCGCTCACTATTCTGCTGGTGCAGTCACTGTGTACATACATTACATTACTTATCCTGTATTATACTCCAGAGCTGCGCTCACTATTCTGCTGGTACAGTCACTGTGTACATACATTACATTACTTATCCTGTATTATACTCCAGAGCTGCGCTCACTATTCTGCTGGTACAGTCACTGTGTACATACATTACATTACTTATCCTGTATTATACTCCAGAGCTGCGCTCACTATTCTGCTGGTGCAGTCACTGTGTACATACATTACATTACTTATCCTGTATTATACTCCAGAGCTGCGCTCACTATTCTGCTGGTACAGTCACTGTGTACATACATTACATTACTTATCCTGTACTGATCCTGAGTTACATCCTGTATTATACTCCAGAGCTGCACTCACTATTCTGCTGGTACAGTCACTGTGTACATACATTACATTACTTATCCTGTACTGATCCTGAGTTACATCCTGTATTATACTCCAGAGCTGCGCTCACTATTCTGCTGGTACAGTCACTGTGTACATACATTACATTACTCATCCTGTATTATACTCCAGAGCTGCACTCACTATTCTGCTGGTACAGTCACTGTGTACATACATTACATTACTTATCCTGTACTGATCCTGAGTTACATCCTGTATTATACTCCAGAGCTGCGCTCACTATTCTGCTGGTACAGTCACTGTGTACATACAATACATTACTTATCCTGTATTATACTCCAGAGCTGCACTCACTATTCTGCTGGTACAGTCACTGTGTACATACATTACATTACTCATCCTGTATTATACTCCAGAGCTGCACTCACTATTCTGCTGGTACAGTCACTGTGTACATACATTACATTACTTATCCTGTACTGATCCTGAGTTACATCCTGTATTATACTCCAGAGCTGCGCTCACTATTCTGCTGGTACAGTCACTGTGTACATACATTACATTACTCATCCTGTATTATACTCCAGAGCTGCACTCACTATTCTGCTGGTACAGTCACTGTGTACATACATTACATTACTTATCCTGTACTGATCCTGAGTTACATCCTGTATTATACTCCAGAGCTGCGCTCACTATTCTGCTGGTACAGTCACTGTGTACATACAATACATTACTTATCCTGTATTATACTCCAGAGCTGCACTCACTATTCTGCTGGTACAGTCACTGTGTACATACATTACATTACTCATCCTGTATTATACTCCAGAGCTGCACTCACTATTCTGCTGGTACAGTCACTGTGTACATACATTACATTACTTATCCTGTATTATACTCCAGAGCTGCACTCACTATTCTGCTGGTACAGTCACTGTGTACATATATTACATTACTTATCCTGTATTATACTCCAGAGCTGCGCTCACTATTCTGCTGGTACAGTCACTGTGTACATACATTACATTACTTATCCTGTATTATACTCCAGAGCTGCACTCACTATTCTGCTGGTACAGTCACTGTGTACATACATTACATTACTTATCCTGTATTATACTCCAGAGCTGCACTCACTATTCTGCTGGTACAGTCACTGTGTACATACATTACATTACTTATCCTGTACTGATCCTGAGTTATATCCTGTATAATACTCCAGAGCTGCACTCACTATTCTGCTGGTACAGTCACTGTGTACATACATTACATTACTTATCCTGTACTGATCCTGAGTTACATCCTGTATTATACTCCAGAGCTGCGCTCACTATTCTGCTGGTACAGTCACTGTGTACATACATTACATTACTTATCCTGTATTATACTCCAGAGCTGCACTCACTAGTGGCGAAATCTCCCAGCATTCCCTGCTTTAGACCAGGGTCTGCGCATGTATATGAGGCAGGATGACCAGTGGTGGTGTCGGAGCTCACATGGGCTGTTAGGAGTTGTCGGTGTGGAGTCTTTCTTCCGGTTTCCACCATTACATTAGTACATAGCTGGTTCCCATTGCTACATATTATCTATACCTGGATACCCCACATGGGCGGCTGCTCCGGGTCTGTGCAGAGCCTTCTGCTGTCTGGTAATTTGGGAGCTGGGCTGCTAACGGGGTTAACGTAGTCATTTCTGCTGCCTGGTTCACAGGGCTGCAGATACTTTCCATTACACCGGGCAGTCCTTAGGGAAATTCTCTTCCCTCGCAGCTCATGTTCCAGACCCGTCACTGCTGGCAGCTTTTATACACATTTCCAGCTCTTTAATTAAAAGTCACAGAGCTGCACGGCCAATCAGCCCGGAGATGGGAGGATAACAACCTGGCAGGCGATTACCGGGGAGAGGCTGAGAAATTAACCAGGAGGACGCCGGGCAGCGCCATGTGATCAGTAACTACTCATCTCATAATCCAGGGCCTCAGAGCTCGCTCCTGCGATATATACACACACAAATCATCCCTATGGATCTAGACATTCAGCACAACACTCATATATAAGGCTTGCAGCTCCACACTCCCATGCAGAGGCTCCTGTGCTGATCCCCTGCGAGCAGATCATGACGGGTGTAGCGCACAATGGACTGGTGAGGTTAGAAGGTGCAGTGCACCCACCACTGCTGCAGAACCTCTTATTTTGATTGACAGAGGTTCACCAAAATTCTGGATTAACGGGGTTGTCCGGGATGATAAAATTCCATGCAATCAGCAGGGGAGGGTTACAACAAAAATCCATCCATAAGTACCTGCAGTAGGCCGGCCATCGCCAGCACTGCTCTGTGAGTATACGGAGCGGCTGCCTCAGTGACATCACATTGACGGGACCGCTATAATCAAACATCAGCGGTATATACAGCTATGACAGATTACATGAGTCCCGCTCTGTATACACACAGAATGGTGGTGTGACGGCCAACCTAGCACAGGACTGGGAGGGGAGGCGCAGGCAAGTATGAATGCATTTTATTTCATGGCCGCCCCGCCATATGCAATTCATTTTATGACGCAGGACGACAAATTTAGTCTTCACCAAAAGAAACTGGTGAACATGTTGTAAACCACAGAGTTTCAGACACTTTGTGCACCTTCATTGACAAGGGTCGTGGCTTAGCAGGACTGGGGGTCTAGCTAACGGTGCAGCGGAGGTATCACTCAGTCCTGTGATGCATCTTCAGACTGCCTGGTGTCCATTGGGTTGCCCAATTGTTCAGCGGGGGCGATTACAATCAGACCTATGTCCACAACTCACTACAGGACCCGACACCCCCAACTATAGCAAGGTGCAGGTTTTCCGGGGAGGAGAAACTTCTGGACCTTGCCATTCTCCCCCCCCCCCTTAATTAAAATGAAATTTCGAAGCGACTTTCCAAATGAAGCAATTCCAGGATCCACTTTTATTTCCCCAAATTAGTGTTTGGCCGGCAGTCACTCTGGGAGGCGGCTGATGAGTGAGAGGAGCTGGCTGCCGAGTCGTGGCACGTACATGTCATGGTAAGCGGCGTCTGATCGGTTGTGACACGGCTTCCTCTACTGAGAGAGCGACCTGCGGTGCATTTTCGGTGTCAGGGTAGATTAGGCTCTGTGTCCGGTTACCGGCATAACCTGGAACTAGTTGTGTACACAGTGGGAGCAGAGAGGTCACACGTCAGGACGACTGCCTCCTCCTCCTATTGCAGGGAGCGTGTGGGGAACCCCAGAATGTATTGCACCCCTGATAGGGGGCGCCACAGACAAGGCTTGCTGCTGGGCTCACAAGCCATGTCTTACTAGAATGTGACTGGACAGCTTCCTGAAGCTGGCGTTATCACTCCCTCTAACCACTCTTGGCAGGCAATCTAATTTCCCCTGAAAAGGTCATCGCCATTTAAACTGCCTTTCAATCACATTAAGCACGCTGCTGCTCGTGCTCAGAGGCAGGAGGATGCCGTCAGATCAATAGACTGACATACTGCTCAATCTGGGCTCATGCACCCAATGCTGCTGCCGACAACTTCCAAATAGGACTTATTATGTCCGTCCTGTAACTCATACACACGGTACTACGCATAGGGCAGCGACGACAGTGGGGGTCACACAGCACGGAGCCATGACTCTATACGAAAGAGGACAAAGGAAAGTAAACTTCTGTAAGCCAGGAATCTGTACAACCTGTCCCAAAGTAGAGACAGCATCCTATACAATAAGCTCTTGTCAGTCAGCCCCTATTTAACTCTGCAAGCAACAAAGAGTTAAAAGAGAAAGCTTGTCAGCTGAAGCCTCACGGATATGACAGCTAGGCTCCCGTGTGTACCTGCCTGCTGTGACAGCGGCACGCGCCCCGCCGCTCAGGCCTCTGTGTGTTCTCTGCATTGATCCGCATGTTAGACGTAGCTCTGGATTCTTCTCTTCTGGCCGCGTTAAGCCGTTTAAGAGCTAACAAGCGCCTCCGTGTGATACGATCGGCTTCAGATCCATTCTGCTGCTTCTCTCTCCAGTAGAAACAACAAACCGAGCGCTTAACTCAAAGGCTGCGCTCCGTCATCAATCAGGACATGATAGTCTATTGTGGTACATGGGGCGGTGAGGTGCGATGTGCTGCAGAGACCTGACAAATAGCTTGTTTACGGCGAGCAGCTCACACCGCTGCGCCATTCACTCAAAAGAAGAAAGACGTTCTGTTATCGACACTAACAAAACCTGCATTTCTGCAAATAAAACATCAGCAGATGAAGGAAAGCGGTAATCCAGCAGCACAATGCGGCGTCACAACAAACCCAACATCTGGAGTCCTCCAAACACATCAAGATGGAAAAACACCTACAGAAACAAGCAGTCTCTGCCCGGGGGTCCACACAGCCGGTAACGTACAGTCTGAGGCGCACAGCCGGTAACGTACAGTCTGAGGCGCACAGCCGGTAACGTACAGTCTGACGCGCACAGCCGGTAACGTACAGTCTGACGCGCACAGCCGATAACGTACAGTCTGACGCGCACAGCCGATAACGTACAGTCTGACGCGCACAAGTCCACCCTGTACCCAGGACTTGTGGCACCTAGACCAAAAAGGGAGGCAAACAGCTTCCAGATTGCATCCAGACAATGGCGCTCAGGCCCTGTTCACATTATGTTAGGTTATGTCTGGTACATATCATGAAAAGCTCTTAGCCAGTGCACAGTTGTGCCAAAAAGTTTACATACCCCGGCAGATTTTCTGTTTTTTTTGGCCTTTTTTCCACTCATGGTTAGTGGTTGGCTGAAGCCATTTACTGTCAAACTTCTGTGTTTTCTCTTTTTAAATCATGACAACCAAAAACATCAAAATGCCCCTGTTCACAAGCATGAGCGGAGAAAAAGGTTTCGTTTTAATCATTCATATTCTCTGAAAAAAGGCCAAAAAAAACAAAAAAAAGCTGCCAGAGTATGGAAACTTTTTAGCACAACTGTGTATGCCGAATGTACTCCCAGGGCTCCATCTGCTGGGTTATGTAAGGTAATATAGTTTGCAGCCTATAATTCTGCAGTATGTAAGGACTCTGATCCATACAAGGGTATAGACTTGTAAAGTCTTAGTAATGTACAGGATTTCACTAAATCAGGTGAATGTATTTCTCAGCCTCCTGCCCAGGAGCTGACTGACCGCCATATTCCTGTCTGTACTGACTGAGGGGCCCTCCATGGCCTTAGCTCAGCACCAGGGGCTGGATCCATAGCACTTACCGCGAAACCCTCCTTCTAAGAGAGTGGTGGCCCGGATCCTCTTCTGCCCGCACCACTCATACTCCTCAAACCGATGGCTGTTCTCATTCTCGATGTCTACAGAGTCGTCTTCGTTCATGCAGGTCTCTCTCTGTAAGGGGGCAAGAACATGACTAGTGAGAAAAGGGGAACGCAAGCATTACAATAAAATCAGATCTAGAGCTGGAAAAGGAGCAGCAGACTACAGAAGCTGCACTACAGGTAACAGCAGGAGCAGAGGTGATAGACAGGGAAGTGACAGAAGATAGTGGGGGCTGGGAAGGCCTCCCCTGTTCCTCTACCTTAGCCAGACACAGTTCCACATGTCTACTCATCTCCTCCTCGGATCCAGACAATGGCCGACTGCAGAGCGGACATACCTGTCCCTCATCTTGCTTTCGGTCGTTTCATCTTTCCAATCCGGGCTGGCAGAGCAGAAGACAGAAAGAAACAAATGTCAGTGCCGGTGAACAGCCATGTCTGGAGGTTGTAGCTGAAGTCACCCAAAGATTACCACAAGGAGTTTTACCAAAAAAAACTGTTCTAAGGAGATCTCCAGGGACCGCACTGTGGTGCTGCATGTGAAGGCGGCCGAACGTACCTGACTGACCGAGCAATGTGTAGGCGGTCAGAGCGCCCATGCTGAGGAGTTACCCTGGGAGTCTGGCAGTGGTCACTCAGAATGAACATACATATTGGGGAGGGGGGATACTCGCCAGCCAAACCTCCACTGAAGATACATACCCCCCTCCAGAAGAAGGGAAGATCAGAAAGACTGTGCAGATTGTGATACAGATGCACATTATTCCTGCACTGTCTGAACAGTGTTAAAGACCCCGTACACTGCTGCAGTTTTTCAATGGGGTAAAAAACAATCCCATGAGAACACAGTCCAAAGGTCATCTCTAGAATTTTTAAGGGGGGGGGGGAAAGAAAAAAAAAAAAAAAAATAAAATTTATGGAGATCCCCAAGGCTTGGAGTGACTGTCTCGCTCTTCCAGAGGGGAACTGCTTGCTGGGCCAGGCGAGTGAGAGCGCAGGGCGACTAATTAATCCAGAGAGGCGCCATCATTCCCAATTAGGCGAGAACCCCTCAGTCCTGATCTCCTGTCGTCTTCCCACATTTCCCACTAATCAAAAGTGAAGATTCATGAATCCTCCTCGCCGGAGTTGGGATGAGAGAAGGTGATTTAGCGGGAGGGGCTCCATATGAAATAGCAGCGCTGATCTTTTGTTATTATTCAGCCCTCATGGCCGCAGGTGAAGAGTTGAGCCATCATAATGGGAACATTACTCCGGAAAGGTCTTAACATCATTAAGGTCTAAACTTCAGGGTGTAACGCTGCGCCCCCGCTTTTACTACAAGGAGAGGAAAGCAATTAGAACACGGACTGAAAGGTCAACACATTTCTCGCCTCAACCTCTTGGCGGCAGCCATGGATTATTGCCAATGTTTTACAGACTGACAAGAGCCAGGACAAGCTGGCGTAACATGGCGCGGTCACTGAAGAGGGATGGCCTCCAGGGGGCGCTCTGTACCTTCTCCAGTATGGCAGCGGGAGGTGAATGACCTGCCCTGGGATGACCCTAGGACGTGGACCTCTGTCCTTAAATTCCACACCTAAAGCGATACGTCACATGCAGCACCACAGCCAGTCACTGCCATGCTGACAGTTTCCCTGCAGTATATAAGAGTCACATTTGCCTTTACATGGAGACGAGCAATCCCATTATAGGACAACAAAGACGGGGTGGCCAGAATAGACAACACATTACTTAACATACACAAACCCTACATATAGGGGTTATAATGCTGTCCAAAGGGGCCGGGAATGTAACTGTATAGACCAGGAGCAGGGAATACATCATGTATAAGAGCAGGATTAACAATGCAGGGATTAGAGCAGTGTATATATATATATATATATATATATATATATATATATATATGTACAGTGATTAGAGCAGTGAATATTACACACGTGGACACAATTGTTGTTCCCCTCCCTCGTTTAATGACAGAAAACCCCACAATGGTCACAGAAATAACTGGAATCGGACAAAAGTAATAATATATAAAAATTCTATGAAAATGACCAAATGAAAGTCAGACATTGCTTTCCAACCAGGCTTCAACATGAAACAGGCCTGGACAGAAATGAGGGTTCCCTTAATATTTAGTTGCACAACCTTTTGAGGCAATCCCTGCAATCAGACGATTCCTGTAACTGGCAATGAGACTTCTGCACCTCTCAGCAGGGATTTTGGCCGCTCCTCATGAGCAAACTGCTCCAGTTGTCTCGGGTGTGAAGGGTGCCTTTTCCAGACGCCATGTTTCAGCTCCTTCCAATAGCATTTAGGTCAGGGCTCATAGAAGGCCACTTCAGAATAGGCCAATGTTTCCCTCTTAGCCATTCTTGGGTTTTTAGCTGTGTTTTGGGTCATTATCCTGTTGCAAGACCCATGGCCTGCGACTGAGACCAAGCTTTCTGACACTGGGCAGCACATTTCTCTCCAGAATCCCTTGATAGTCTTGAGATTTCATTGTACCCTGCACAGATACAAGACACCCTGTGCCAGATGCAGCAAAGCAGCCCCAGAACATAACAGAGCCTCCTCCATGTGTCACAGTAGGGACAGTGTTCCTTTCAAGATAGGCTTCATTTTTCCGGCCTGTGAACATAGAGCTGATGTGCCTTGCCAAATATTTCGATTTTTGTCTCATCTGTCCATAGGACATTCTCCCAGAAGCTTTGTGGCTTGTCAACATGGAGTTTGGCAAATTCCAGTCTGTCAGATTCAAGTTATTTCTGAGACCATTGTGGGGTTTTCTTTCATTAAATGTGGGAGGGACCAACAATTTTGTCCACGTGTGTATATTTTAAATATATACATGTATATACAGACAACACAGTGGGGAAAAAAAAAAAGTATTTAGTCAGCCACCAATTGTGCAAGTTCTCCCACTTATAAAGATGAGGCCGGCCTGTAATTGTCATCATAGGTAGACCTCAACTATGAGAGACAAAATGAGAAAACTAATCCAGAAAATCACATGGTCTGATTTTTAAAGAATTTATTTGCAAATTATGGTGGAAAATAAGTATTTGGTCAATAACAAAAGTTCATCTCAATACTTTGTTCTATCCTTTGTTGGCAATGACAGAGGTGAAACGTTTCCTGTAAGTCTTCACAAGGTTGGCACACACTGTTGCTGGTATGTCGGCCCATTCCTCCATGCAGATCTCCTCTAGAGCAGGGATGTTTTGGGGCTGTCGCTGGGCAACACGGACTTTCATCTCCCTCCAGAGGTTTTCTATGGGGTTGAGATCTGGAGACTGGCTAGGCCACTCCAGGACCTTGAAATGCTTCTTACGAAGCCGCTCCTTCGTTGTCCTGGCGGTGTGCTTGGGATCATTGTCATGCTGAAAGACCCAGCCACGTTTCATCTTCAATGCCCTTGCTGATGGAAGGAGGTTTGCACTCACAATCTCACCATACATGGCCCCATTCATTCTTTCATGTACACGGATCAGTCGTCCTGGTCCCTTTGCAGAGAAACAGCCCCATACATGATGTTGCCCCCCCATGCTGCACAGTAGGTATGGTGTTCTCTGGATACAACTCAGCATTCACTCTCCTCCAAACACCACGAGTTGTGTTTCTACCAAACAGTTCTACTTTGGTTTCATCTGACCATATGACATTCTCCCAATACTCTTCTGGAACATCCAAATGCTCTCTAGCAAACTTCAGCCGGGCCCGGATATGTACTGGCTTAAGCAGGGGGACACGTCTGGCACTGCAGGATCTGAGTCCCTGGCAGCGTAGTGTGTTACTGACGGTAGCCTTTGTTACGTTAGTCCCAGCTTTCTGCAGGTCACTCACTAGGTCCCCCCGGGGGTTCTGGGATTTTTGCTCACCGTTCTTGTGATCATTTTGACCCCACGGGGTGAGATCTTGCGTGGAGCCCCTGATGGAGGGAGATTATCAGTGGTCTTGTATGTCTTCCATTTTCTAATTATTGCTCCCACAGGTGATTTCTTCCCACCAAGCTGCTTGCCTATTGCAGATTCAGTCTTCCCAGCCTGGTGCAGGGCTACCATTTTGTTTCTGGTCCTTCCACAGCTCTTTGGTCTTCACCATAGTGGAGTTTGGAGTGTGACTGAGGTTGTGGACAGGAGTCTTTATACTGATAACAATGTCACACAGGAGCCATTACTACAGGTAATGAGTGGAGGACAGAGGAGCCTCTTAAAGGAGAAGTTACAGGGCTGGGAGAGACAGAAATCTTGCTTGTTTGTAGGTGACCAAATACTTATTTTCCACCATAATTTGCAAATAAATTCTTTAAAAATCAGACAATGTGATTTTCTGGATTAGTTTTCTCATTTTGTCTCTCATAGTTGAGGTCTACCTATGATGACAATTACAGGCCGGCCTCATCTTTATAAGTGGGAGAACTTGCACAATTGGGGGCTGACTAAATACTTTTTTCCCCACTGTAGGTGTGCAGGGATTAGAGCAGTGTCTTATATACATATATATGAGTAGGGATTAGAGCAGTGTCTTATATACATATATATGAGTAGGGATTAGAGCAGTGTCTTATATACATATATATGAGTAGGGATTAGAGCAGTGTCTTATATACATATATATGAGTAGGGATTAGAGCAGTGTTTTATATACATATATATAAGTAGGGATTAGAGCAGTGTCTTATATATATACATATATATGATGTAGGGATTAGAGCAGTGTTTTATATACATATATATGAGTAGGGATTAGAGCAGTGTCTTATATACATATATATGAGTAGGGATTAGAGCAGTGTCTTATATACATATATATGAGTAGGGATTAGAGCAGTGTCTTATATATATATATATATGAGTAGGGATTAGAGCAGTGTCTTATATACATATATATGAGTAGGGATTAGAGCAGTGTCTTATATACATATATATATGAGTAGGGATTAGAGCAGTGTCTTATATACATATATATATGAGTAGGGATTAGAGCAGTGTCTTATATATACATATATATATGAGTAGGGATTAGAGCAGTGTCTTATATACATATATATGAGTAGGGATTAGAGCAGTGTCTTATATACATATATATGAGTAGGGATTAGAGCAGTGTCTTATATACATATATATGTGTAGGGATTAGAGCAGTGTCTTATATACATATATATGAGTAGGGATTAGAGCAGTGTCTTATATATATATATATGAGTAGGGATTAGAGCAGTGTCTTATATACATATATATGAGTAGGGATTAGAGCAGTGTCTTATATACATATATATATGAGTAGGGATTAGAGCAGTGTCTTATATACATATATATATGAGTAGGGATTAGAGCAGTGTCTTATATACATATATATAGTAGGGATAGAGCAGTGTCTTATATACATATATATATGTAGGGATTAGAGCAGTGTCTTATATACATATATATGAGTAGGGATTAGAGCAGTGTCTATATATATATATATATATATATGAGTAGGGATTAGAGCAGTGTCTTATATATATATATATATGAGTAGGGATTAGAGCAGTGTCTTATATACATATATATGAGTAGGGATTAGAGCAGTGTCTTATATACATATATATGAGTAGGGATTAGAGCAGTGTCTTATATACATATATATGAGTAGGGATTAGAGCAGTGTCTTATATACATATATATAAGTAGGGAGATAGAGCAGTGTCTTATATATATACATATATATGAGTAGGGATTAGAGCAGTGTTTTATATACATATATATGAGTAGGGATTAGAGCAGTGTCTTATATACATATATATGAGTAGGGATTAGAGCAGTGTCTTATATATATATATAGGAGTAGGGATTAGAGCAGTGTCTTATATACATATATATATGAGTAGGGATTAGAGCAGTGTCTTATATATATATATATGAGTAGGGATTAGAGCAGTGTCTTATATACATATATATGAGTAGGGATTAGAGCAGTGTCTTATATACATATATATGAGTAGGGATTAGAGCAGTGTCTATATATACATATATATGAGTAGGGATTAGAGCAGTGTCTTATATACATATATATGAGTAGGGATTAGAGCAGTGTTTTATATACATATATATGAGTAGGGATTAGAGCAGTGTCTTATATACAGTCATATGAAAAAGTTTGGGCACCCCTATTAATCTTAATCATTTTTAGTTCTAAATATTTGGGTGTTTGCAACAGCCATTTCAATATTGATATATCTAATAACTGATGGACACAGTAATATTTCAGGATTGAAATGAGGTTTATTGTACTAACAGAAAATGTGCAATATGCATTAAACCAAAATTTGACCGGTGCAAAAGTTTGGGTACCCTTATCATTTTATTGATTTGAATACTCCTAACTACTTTTTACTGACTTACTGAAGCACAAAATTGGTTTTGTAACCTCACTGAGCTTTGAACTTCATAGCCAGGTGTATCCAATCATGAGAAAAGGTATTTAAGGTGGCCAATTGCAAGTTGTTCTCCTATTTGAATCTCCTCTGAAGAGTGGCATCATGGGCTCCTCAAAACAACTCTCAAATGATCTGAAAACAAAGATTGTTCAACATAGTTGTTCAGGGGAAAGATACAAAAAGTTGTCTCAGAGATTTAACCTGTCAGTTTCCACTGTGAGGAACATAGTAAGGAAATGGAAGACCACAGGGACAGTTCTGTGTGTAAGCCCAGAAGTGGCAGGCCAAGAAAAATATCAGAAAGGCAGAGAAGAAGAATGGTGAGAACAGTCAAGGACAATCCACAGACCACCCTCCAAAGAGCTGCAGCATCATCTTGCTGCAGATGGTGTCACTGTGCATCGGTCAACAATACAGCACACTTTGCACAAGGAGAAGCTGTATGGGAGAGTGATGCGAAAGAAGCCGTTTCTGAAAGCACGCCACAAACAGAGTCGCCTGAGGTATGCAAAAGCACATTTGGACAAGCCAGCTTCATTTTGGAAGAAGGTCCTGTGGACTGATGAAACAAAGATTGAGTTGTTTGGTCATACAAAAAGGCGTGTATGCATGGCGCCCCAAAAACACAGCATTCCAAGAAAAACACTTGCTACCCACTGTAAAATTTGGTGGAGGTTCCATCATGCTTTGGGGCTGTGTGGCCAATGCCGGCACCGGGAATCTTGTTAAAGTTGAGGGTCGCATGGATTCAACTCAGTATCAGCAGATTCTTGAGAATAATGTACAAGAATCAGAGACGAATTTGAAGTTACGCCGGGGATGGATATTTCAGCAAGACAATGATCCAAATCTACTCAGGCATTCATGCAGAGGAACAATTACAATGTTCTGGAATGGCCATCCCAGTCCCCAGACCTGAATATCATTGAACATCTGTGGGATCATTTGAAGCGGGCTGTCCATGCTCGCCGACCATCAAACTTAACTGAACTGGAATTGTTTTGTAAAGAGGAATGGTCAAAAATACCTTCATCCAGGATCCAGGAACTGATTAAAAGCTACAGGAAGCGAGAGACTAGAGGCTGTTATTTTTGCAAAAGGAGGATCTACTAAA
>CAMRHE010001608.1:45000-50000 GCA_947044405.1 Leptodactylus fallax
ATATATATATATATATATATATATATATATATATATATATATATATATATATATATATATATATATATATATATATATATATATATATATATATATATATATATATATATATATATATATATATATATATATATATATATATATATATATATATATATATATATATATATATATATATATATATATATATATATATATATATATATATATATATATATATATATATATATATATATATATATATATATATATATATATATATATATATATATATATATATATATATATATATATATATATATATATATATATATATATATATATATATATATATATATATATATATATATATATATATATATATATATATATATATATATATATATATATATATATATATATATATATATATATATATATATATATATATATATATATATATATATATATATATATATATATATATATATATATATATATATATATATATATATATATATATATATATATATATATATATATATATATATATATATATATATATATATATATATATATATATATATATATATATATATATATATATATATATATATATATATATATATATATATATATATATATATATATATATATATATATATATATATATATATATATATATATATATATATATATATATATATATATATATATATATATATATATATATATATATATATATATATATATATATATATATATATATATATATATATATATATATATATATATATATATATATATATATATATATATATATATATATATATATATATATATATATATATATATATATATATATATATATATATATATATATATATATATATATATATATATATATATATATATATATATATATATATATATATATATATATATATATATATATATATATATATATATATATATATATATATATATATATATATATATATATATATATATATATATATATATATATATATATATATATATATATATATATATATATATATATATATATATATATATATATATATATATATATATATATATATATATATATATATATATATATATATATATATATATATATATATATATATATATATATATATATATATATATATATATATATATATATATATATATATATATATATATATATATATATATATATATATATATATATATATATATATATATATATATATATATATATATATATATATATATATATATATATATATATATATATATATATATATATATATATATATATATATATATATATATATATATATATATATATATATATATATATATATATATATATATATATATATATATATATATATATATATATATATATATATATATATATATATATATATATATATATATATATATATATATATATATATATATATATATATATATATATATATATATATATATATATATATATATATATATATATATATATATATATATATATATATATATATATATATATATATATATATATATATATATATATATATATATATATATATATATATATATATATATATATATATATATATATATATATATATATATATATATATATATATATATATATATAGTATATATATATATATATATATATATATATATATATATATATATATATATATATATATATATATATATATATATATATATATATATATATATATATATATATATATATATATATATATATATATATATATATATATATATATATATATATATATATATATATATATATATATATATATATATATATATATATATATATATATATATATATATATATATATATATATATATATATATATATATATATATATATATATATATATATATATATATATATATATATATATATATATATATATATATATATATATATATATATATATATATATATATATATATATATATATATATATATATATATATATATATATATATATATATATATATATATATATATATATATATATATATATATATATATATATATATATATATATATATATATATATATATATATATATATATATATATATATATATATATATATATATATATATATATATATATATATATATATATATATATATATATATATATATATATATATATATATATATATATATATATATATATATATATATATATATATATATATATATATATATATATATATATATATATATATATATATATATATATATATATATATATATATATATATATATATATATATATATATATATATATATATATATATATATATATATATATATATATATATATATATATATATATATATATATATATATATATATATATATATATATATATATATATATATATATATATATATATATATATATATATATATATATATATATATATATATATATATATATATATATATATATATATATATATATATATATATATATATATATATATATATATATATATATATATATATATATATATATATATATATATATATATATATATATATATATATATATATATATATATATATATATATATATATATATATATATATATATATATATATATATATATATATATATATATATATATATATATATATATATATATATATATATATATATATATATATATATATATATATATATATATATATATATATATATATATATATATATATATATATATATATATATATATATATATATATATATATATATATATATATATATATATATATATATATATATATATATATATATATATATATATATATATATATATATATATATATATATATATATATATATATATATATATATATATATATATATATATATATATATATATATATATATATATATATATATATATATATATATATATATATATATATATATATATATATATATATATATATATATATATATATATATATATATATATATATATATATATATATATATATATATATATATATATATATATATATATATATATATATATATATATATATATATATATATATATATATATATATATATATATATATATATATATATATATATATATATATATATATATATATATATATATATATATATATATATATATATATATATATATATATATATATATATATATATATATATATATATATATATATATATATATATATATATATATATATATATATATATATATATATATATATATATATATATATATATATATATATATATATATATATATATATATATATATATATATATATATATATATATATATATATATATATATATATATATATATATATATATATATATATATATATATATATATATATATATATATATATATATATATATATATATATATATATATATATATATATATATATATATATATATATATATATATATATATATATATATATATATATATATATATATATATATATATATATATATATATATATATATATATATATATATATATATATATATATATATATATATATATATATATATATATATATATATATATATATATATATATATATATATATATATATATATATATATCTCATATATATATATATATATATATATATATATATATATATATATATATATATATATATATATATATATATATATATATATATATATATATATATATATATATATATATATATATATATATATATATATATATATATATATATATATATATATATATATATATATATATATATATATATATATATATATATATATATATATATATATATATATATATATATATATATATATATATATATATATATATATATATATATATATATATATATATATATATATATATATATATATATATATATATATATATATATATATATATATATATATATATATATATATATATATATATATATATATATATATATATATATATATATATATATATATATATATATATATATATATATATATATATATATATATATATATATATATATATATATATATATATATATATATATATATATATATATATATATATATATATATATATATATATATATATTATATATATATATATATATATATATATATATATATATATATATATATATATATATATATATATATATATATATATATATATATATATATATATATATATATATATATATATATATATATATATATATATATATATATATATATATATATATATATATATATATATATATATATATATATATATATATATATATATATATATATATATATATATATATATATATATATATATATATATATATATATATATATATATATATATATATATATATATATATATATATATATATATATATATATATATATATATATATATATATATATATATATATATATATATATATATATATATATATATATATATATATATATATATATATATATATATATATATATATATATATATATATATATATATATATATATATATATATATATATATATATATATATATATATATATATATATATATATATATATATATATATATATATATATATATATATATATATATATATATATATATATATATATATATATATATATATATATATATATATATATATATATATATATATATATATATATATATATATATATATATATATATATATATATATATATATATATATATATATATATATATATATATATATATATATATATATATATATATATATATATATATATATATATATATATATATATATATATATATATATATATATATATATATATATATATATATATATATATATATATATATATATATATATATATATATATATATATATATATATATATATATATATATATATATATATA
>CAMRHE010001608.1:55000-67322 GCA_947044405.1 Leptodactylus fallax
GATTAGAGCAGTGTCTTACATATATATATATGAGTAGGGATTAGAGCAGTGTTCTATATACATATATATGAGAGGATTAGAGCAGTGTCTTATATATGTATATATGAGTATGGATTAGAGCAGTGTCTTATATATATATGAGTATGGATTAGAGCAGTGTCTTATATACGGGATATATATGAGTATGGATTAGACAGTGTCTTATATACATATATATGAGCAGGGATTAGAGCAGTGTCTGTACATATATATAGGAGTATGGAGCAGAGCAGGGCGTATACACAGGTGCAGGGATTAGATGCTGTCTGTAGGGCTCTGCTCACACTCACCATTCAGCCGCGTCTGCCGGTTGGCCCGCACTCTCAGGAAGGTCTGCGGGGAGACAGAGGACACATTCGGTCAGAGATTGCACCACAAACAGCACACATGAACAGGCCGGAGCCTGAGGAGGAGGGCGGGGCGGCGGCTCAGCACACAGGCCGGTACCGGGCCGGATGGCCGCGGATTCCTCCTCCGCTGGGCCAGGCTGCAGATGTAAAACAACCTACTTCCCTCTCTGCGGCGTCGCTGTCCTCACTCTTGGCATGGCAAGCAGGAGGCGTCCGGCCCAAATAACGGTCCCCGGGGAAGCTGGGCTGTCCCCGCTCATGCCCGGTCTGGACGGGTCGCTCTGCCCGTTGCCCGCCCTGGCTGCTGATGGATTGTAACGGCTCACAGCCTCAATGGGACCAGCACAGACGCCATCTTAGTTACGGTCATGTGACAGGAGCACGCACGGTAGCAGGCACGTTCACGTGTGCAGGCTTACAGTGTTACCATAGCAACCGAGAGGCGGGAACGCGCAGAGATCAAACCCGCGTCTGACAGAGAGAAGCAGACGGCAGCCTGAGGTAGACACTGAGGAGAAGGAGGCCTGGGGCTATCTATATAAATATATATATATATATATATATATATATATATATATGTACCGGTATATATCTACACACACAGGCCAGGATATATACATCTCATCCTATACTGTGCGATACTGGCTGCTGAGCTGTGTATCTAATCCTGTCCTGTGTGATACTGGCTGCTGAGCTGTGTATCTAATCCTGTCCTGTGTGATACTGGCTGCTGAGCTGTGTATCTAATCCTGTCCTGTATGATACAGCCTGCTGAGCTGTGTATCTAATCCTGTACTGTGTGATACTTTCTGCTGAGCTGTGTATCTAATCCTGTACTGTGTGATACTTTCTGCTGAGCTGTGTATCTAATCCTGTCCTGTGTGATACAGCCTGCTGAGCTGTGTATCTAATCCTGTACTGTGTGATACAGCCTGCTGAGCTGTGTATCTAATCCTGTCCTGTGTGATACTGCCTGCTGAGCTGTGTATCTAATCCTGTACTGTGTGATACTTTCTGCTGAGCTGTGTATCTAATCCTGTCCTGTGTGATACAGCCTGCTGAGCTGTGTATCTAATCCTCCCCCCAGGTCTTTTCCTTCAGCCATCTCCGGGGATTATCCTATGGATCGGGCTATTGGCAGGGTAATGGACACGTCCTTTGTGGCAGACACTGTCCCTGACTGATGTGTTAATAACATTTATCTATAGGAACCACATCACATTGTCCCCTCCTGACATGGCTGATAACAGATAGTAATAGATTGTATTCCCCTGTCCTACAGTCGGCCTCTCCCCTCCTGACATGGCTGATAACAGATAGTAATAGATTGTATTCCCCTGTCCTACAGTCGGCCTCTCCCCTCCTGACATGGCTGATAACAGATAGTAATAGATTGTATTCCCCTGTCCTACAGTCGGCCTCTCCTCTCCTGACATGGCTGATAACAGATAGTAATAGATTGTATTCCCCTGTCCTACAGTCGGCCTCTCCCCTCCTGACATGGCTGATAACAGATAGTAATAGATTGTATTCCCCTGTCCTACAGTCGGCCTCTCCCCTCCTGACATGGCTGATAACAGATAGTAATAGATTGTATTCCCCTGTCCTACAGTCGGCCTCTCCCTCCTGACATGGCTGATAACAGATAGTAATAGATTGTATTCCCCTGTCCTACAGTCGCCTCTCCCCTCCTGACATGGCTGATAACAGATAGTAATAGATTGTATTCCCCTGTCCTACAGTCGGCCTCTCCCCTCCTGACATGGCTGATAACAGATAGTAATAGATTGTATTCCCCTGTCCTACAGTCGGCCTCTCCCCTCCTGACATGGCTGATAACAGATAGTAATAGATTGTATTCCCCTGTCCTACAGTCGGCCTCTCCCCTCCTGACATGGCTGATAACAGATAGTAATAGATTGTATTCCCCTGTCCTACAGTCGGCCTCTCCCCTCCTGACATGGCTGATAACAGATAGTAATAGATTGTATTCCCCTGTCCTACAGTCGGCCTCTCCCCTCCTGACATGGCTGATAACAGATAGTAATAGATTGTATTCCCCTGTCCTACAGTCGGCCTCTCCCCTCCTGACATGGCTGATAACAGATAGTAATAGATTGTATTCCCCTGTCCTACAGTCGGCCTCTCCCCTCCTGACATGGCTGATAACAGATAGTAATAGATTGTATTCCCCTGTCCTACAGTCGGCCTCTCCTCCTGACATGGCTGATAACAGATAGTAATAGATTGTATTCCCCTGTCCTACAGTCGGCCTCTCCTCTCCTGACATGGCTGATAACAGATAGTAATAGATTGTATTCCCCTGTCCTACAGTCGGCCTCTCCCCTCCTGACATGGCTGATAACAGATAGTAATAGATTGTATTCCCCTGTCCTACAGTCGGCCTCTCCCCTCCTGACATGGCTGATAACAGATAGTAATAGATTGTATTCCCTGTCCTACAGTCGGCCTCTCCCCTCCTGACATGGCTGATAACAGATAGTAATAGATTGTATTCCCCTGTCCTACAGTCGGCCTCTCCCCTCCTGACATGGCTGATAACAGATAGTAATAGATTGTATTCCCCTGTCCTACAGTCGGCCTCTCCCCTCCTGACATGGCTGATAACAGATAGTAATAGATTGTATTCCCCTGTCCTACAGTCGGCCTCTCCCCTCCTGACATGGCTGATAACAGATAGTAATAGATTGTATTCCCCTGTCCTACAGTCGGCCTCTCCCCTCCTGACATGGCTGATAACAGATAGTAATAGATTGTATTCCCCTGTCCTACAGTCGGCCTCTCCCCTCCTGACATGGCTGATAACAGATAGTAATAGATTGTATTCCCCTGTCCTACAGTCGGCCTCTCCCCTCCTGACATGGGCTGATAACAGATAGTAATAGATTGTATTCCCCTGTCCTACAGTCGGCCTCTCCCCTCCTGACATGGCTGATAACAGATAGTAATAGATTGTATTCCCCTGTCCTACAGTCGGCCTCTCCTCTCCTGACATGGCTGATAACAGATAGTAATAGATTGTATTCCCCTGTCCTACAGTCGGCCTCTCCCTCCTGACATGGCTGATAACAGATAGTAATAGATTGTATTCCCCTGTCCTACAGTCGGCCTCTCCCCTCCTGACATGGCTGATAACAGATAGTAATAGATTGTATTCCCCTGTCCTACAGTCGGCCTCTCCCCTCCTGACATGGCTGATAACAGATAGTAATAGATTGTATTCCCCTGTCCTACAGTCGGCCTCTCCCCTCCTGACATGGCTGATAACAGATAGTAATAGATTGTATTCCCCTGTCCTACAGTCGGCCTCTCCTCTCCTGACATGGCTGATAACAGATAGTAATAGATTGTATTCCCCTGTCCTACAGTCGGCCTCTCCCCTCCTGACATGGCTGATAACAGATAGTAATAGATTGTATTCCCCTGTCCTACAGTCGGCCTCTCCCCCTCCTGACATGGCTGATAACAGATAGTAATAGATTGTATTCCCCTGTCCTACAGTCGGCCTCTCCCTCCTGACATGGCTGATAACAGATAGTAATAGATTGTATTCCCCTGTCCTACAGTCGGCCTCTCCCCTCCTGACATGGCTGATAACAGATAGTAATAGATTGTATTCCCCTGTCCTACAGTCGGCCTCTCCCCTCCTGACATGGCTGATAACAGATAGTAATAGATTGTATTCCCCTGTCCTACAGTCGGCCTCTCCCCTCCTGACATGGCTGATAACAGATAGTAATAGATTGTATTCCCCTGTCCTACAGTCGGCCTCTCCCCTCCTGACATGGCTGATAACAGATAGTAATAGATTGTATTCCCCTGTCCTACAGTCGGCCTCTCCCCTCCTGACATGGCTGATAACAGATAGTAATAGATTGTATTCCCCTGTCCTACAGTCGGCCTCTCCCCTCCTGACATGGCTGATAACAGATAGTAATAGATTGTATTCCCCTGTCCTACAGTCGGCCTCTCCCCTCCTGACATGGCTGATAACAGATAGTAATAGATTGTATTCCCCTGTCCTACAGTCGGCCTCTCCCCTCCTGACATGGCTGATAACAGATAGTAATAGATTGTATTCCCCTGTCCTACAGTCGGCCTCTCCCTCCTGACATGGCTGATAACAGATAGTAATAGATTGTATTCCCCTGTCCTACAGTCGGCCTCTCCCCTCCTGACATGGCTGATAACAGATAGTAATAGATTGTATTCCCCTGTCCTACAGTCGGCCTCTCCCCTCCTGACATGGCTGATAACAGATAGTAATAGATTGTATTCCCCTGTCCTACAGTCGGCCTCTCCCCTCCTGACATGGCTGATAACAGATAGTAATAGATTGTATTCCCCTGTCCTACAGTCGGCCTCTCCCCTCCTGACATGGCTGATAACAGATAGTAATAGATTGTATTCCCCTGTCCTACAGTCGGCCTCTCCCCTCCTGACATGGCTGATAACAGATAGTAATAGATTGTATTCCCCTGTCCTACAGTCGGCCTCTCCCCTCCTGACATGGCTGATAACAGATAGTAATAGATTGTATTCCCCTGTCCTACAGTCGGCCTCTCCCCTCCTGACATGGCTGATAACAGATAGTAATAGATTGTATTCCCCTGTCCTACAGTCGGCCTCTCCTCTCCTGACATGGCTGATAACAGATAGTAATAGATTGTATTCCCCTGTCCTACAGTCGGCCTCTCCCCTCCTGACATGGCTGATAACAGATAGTAATAGATTGTATTCCCCTGTCCTACAGTCGGCCTCTCCTCTCCTGACATGGCTGATAACAGATAGTAATAGATTGTATTCCCCTGTCCTACAGTCGGCCTCTCCCCTCCTGACATGGCTGATAACAGATAGTAATAGATTGTATTCCCCTGTCCTACAGTCGGCCTCTCCCCTCCTGACATGGCTGATAACAGATAGTAATAGATTGTATTCCCCTGTCCTACAGTCGGCCTCTCCCCTCCTGACATGGCTGATAACAGATAGTAATAGATTGTATTCCCCTGTCCTACAGTCGGCCTCTCCCCTCCTGACATGGCTGATAACAGATAGTAATAGATTGTATTCCCCTGTCCTACAGTCGGCCTCTCCCCTCCTGACATGGCTGATAACAGATAGTAATAGATTGTATTCCCCTGTCCTACAGTCGGCCTCTCCCCTCCTGACATGGCTGATAACAGATAGTAATAGATTGTATTCCCCTGTCCTACAGTCGGCCTCTCCCCTCCTGACATGGCTGATAACAGATAGTAATAGATTGTATTCCCCTGTCCTACAGTCGGCCTCTCCCCTCCTGACATGGCTGATAACAGATAGTAATAGATTGTATTCCCCTGTCCTACAGTCGGCCTCTCCCCTCCTGACATGGCTGATAACAGATAGTAATAGATTGTATTCCCCTGTCCTACAGTCGGCCTCTCCCCTCCTGACATGGCTGATAACAGATAGTAATAGATTGTATTCCCCTGTCCTACAGTCGGCCTCTCCCCTCCTGACATGGCTGATAACAGATAGTAATAGATTGTATTCCCCTGTCCTACAGTCGGCCTCTCCCTCCTGACATGGCTGATAACAGATAGTAATAGATTGTATTCCCCTGTCCTACAGTCGGCCTCTCCCCTCCTGACATGGCTGATAACAGATAGTAATAGATTGTATTCCCCTGTCCTACAGTCGGCCTCTCCCCTCCTGACATGGCTGATAACAGATAGTAATAGATTGTATTCCCCTGTCCTACAGTCGGCCTCTCCCCTCCTGACATGGCTGATAACAGATAGTAATAGATTGTATTCCCCTGTCCTACAGTCGGCCTCTCCCCTCCTGACATGGCTGATAACAGATAGTAATAGATTGTATTCCCCTGTCCTACAGTCGGCCTCTCCCCTCCTGACATGGCTGATAACAGATAGTAATAGATTGTATTCCCCTGTCCTACAGTCGGCCTCTCCCCTCCTGACATGGCTGATAACAGATAGTAATAGATTGTATTCCCCTGTCCTACAGTCGGCCTCTCCCCTCCTGACATGGCTGATAACAGATAGTAATAGATTGTATTCCCCTGTCCTACAGTCGGCCTCTCCCTCCTGACATGGCTGATAACAGATAGTAATAGATTGTATTCCCCTGTCCTACAGTCGGCCTCTCCCCTCCTGACATGGCTGATAACAGATAGTAATAGATTGTATTCCCCTGTCCTACAGTCGGCCTCTCCCCTCCTGACATGGCTGATAACAGATAGTAATAGATTGTATTCCCCTGTCCTACAGTCGGCCTCTCCCCTCCTGACATGGCTGATAACAGATAGTAATAGATTGTATTCCCCTGTCCTACAGTCGGCCTCTCCCCTCCTGACATGGCTGATAACAGATAGTAATAGATTGTATTCCCCTGTCCTACAGTCGGCCTCTCCCTCCTGACATGGCTGATAACAGATAGTAATAGATTGTATTCCCCTGTCCTACAGTCGGCCTCTCCCCTCCTGACATGGCTGATAACAGATAGTAATAGATTGTATTCCCCTGTCCTACAGTCGGCCTCTCCCTCCTGACATGGCTGATAACAGATAGTAATAGATTGTATTCCCCTGTCCTACAGTCGGCCTCTCCCCTCCTGACATGGCTGATAACAGATAGTAATAGATTGTAGTCACCTGTCCTACGAAGTCGGCCTCTCCTCTCCTGACATGGCTGATAACAGATAGTAATAGGTGTATTCCCCTATCCTACAGTCGGCCTCTCTCCCTCCCTGTGTCTGATAACAGATAGTAATAGGTGTATTCCCCCTGTCCTACAGTCGGCCTCTCCCTCCTGACGTGGCTGATAACAGATGTAGGGTGTATTGCCCTGACCTGCAGTCGGCCTCTCCCCTCCTGGCGTGGCTGATAACAGATAGTAATAGATTGTATTCCCCTATCCTACAGTCGGCCTCTCCTCACAAGCATGGCTGATAACAGATAGTAATAGATTGTATTCCCCTTCCTACAGTCGGCCTCTCCCCTCTGACGTGGCTGATAACAGATAGTATGGGTGTATTCCCCTGTCCTACAGTCGGCCTCTCCTCTGAGCACTTGGCTGATAACAGATAGTAATAGATTGTATTCCCCTGGCCTACAGTCGGCCTCTCCTCTCCTGACGTGGCTGATAACAGATAGTAATAGGTGTATTCCCCTGTCCTACAGTCGGCCTCTCCTCTCCTGACATGGCTGATAACAGATAGTAATAGATTGTATTCCCCTTCCTACAGTCGGCCTCTCCCCCCCTGACGTGGCTGATAACAGATAGTAATAGATTGTAGTCACCTGTCCTACAGTCGGCCTCTCCCCCCCTGCCGTGGCTGATAACAGATATAATAGGTGTATTCCGTCCTACAGTCGGCCTCTCCTCTCCTGACATGGCTGATAACAGATAGTAATAGATTGTATTCCCCTGTCCTACAGTCAGCCCTCTCCCCTCCTGACATGGTTGATAACAGATAGTAATAGATTGTATTCCCCTGTACTACAGGTGTTTCCCCTCTCCTCCTGACATGGCTGATAATAGATAGTAATAGATTATATTCCCCTGTCCTACAGTCGGCCTCTCCTCTCCTGACATGGCTGATAACAGATAGTAATAGATTGTAGTCACCTGTCCTACAGTCGGCCTCTCCTCTCCTGACATGGCTGATAACAGATAGTAATAGATTGTATTCCCTGTCCTACAGTCGGCCTCTCCTCTCCTGACATGGCTGATAACAGATAGTAATAGATTGTAGTCACCTGTCCTACAGTGCGACCTCTCCCCTCCTGACATGGCTGATAACAGATAGTAATAGATTGTATTCCCCTGTCCTACAGTCGGCCTCTCCCCTCCTGACATGGCTGATAACAGATAGTAATAGATTGTATTCCCCTGTCCTACAGTCGGCCTCTCCCCTCCTGACGTGGCTGATAACAGATAGTAATAGATTGTAGTCACCTGTCACACAGTCGGCCTCTTTTCTCCTGACATGGCTGATAACAGATAGTAATAGATTGTATTGCCCTGTGCTACAGTCGGCCTCTCCCACTCCTGACGTGGCTGATAACAGATAGTAATGAATTGTATTCCCCTATCCTACAGTCGGCCTCTCCCCTCTGACATGGCTGATAACAGATAGTAATAGATTATGTTCCCTGTCCTACAGTCGGCCTCTCCTCTCCTGACATGGCTGATAACAGATAGTAATAGATTATTCCCCTATCCTACATGGCCTCTCCCCTCCTGACGTGGCTGATAACAGATAGTAATAAGGTGTATTCCCCTGTCCTGTCGGCCTCTCCCCCTCCTGACGTGGCTGATAACAAATAGTAATAGGTGTATTCCCTGTCCTACAGTCGGCCTCTCCCCTCCTGACGTGGCTGATAACAGATAGTAATAGATTGTATTGCCCTGTCCTACATGGCCTCTCTCCTCTCTGACATGGCTGATAACAAATAGTAATAGATTGTATTCCCCTGTCCTGCAGTCGGCCTCTCCCCTCCTGACATGGCTGATAACAGATAGTAATGGGTGTATTCCCCCTGTCCTACAGTCGGCCTCTCCCCTCCTGACATGGCTGATAACAAATAGTAATAGGGTGTATTCCCCTGTCCTACAGTCGGCCTCTCCTCTCCTGACGTGGCTGATAACAGATAGTAATGGGTGTATTCCCCTGTCCTACAGTCGGCCTCTCCCCTACTGACATGGCTGATAACAGATAGTAATGAGTGTATTCCCCTATCCTACAGTTGACCTCTCCTCTCTGGCAGTGGCTGATAACAATTAATGTGGGTGTATTCCCCTGTCCTACAGTCGGCCTCTCCCTCCTGACGTGGCTGATAACAGATAGTATGGGTGTATTCCCTATCCTGGTCGGCCTCTCCTCTCCTGACGTGGCTGATAACAGATAGTAATGGGTGTATTCCCCTGTCCTACAGTCGGCCTCTCCTCTCCTGACATGGCAGATAACAGATAGTAATAGATTGTATTCCCCTGTCCTACAGTCGGCCTCTCCCCTCCTGACGTGGCTGATAACAGATAGTAATAGATTGTATTGCCCTGTCCTACATGGCCTCTCCCCCTCCTGGCGTGGCTGATAACAGATAGTAATAGATTGTATTCACCTGTCCTACAGTCGGCCTCTCCCCTCCTGACGTGGCTGATAACAGATAGTAATAGATTGTATTCCCTGTCCTACAATCGGCCTCTCCTCTCCTGACATGGCTGATAACAGATAGTAATAGATTGTAGTCACCTGTCCTACAGTCGGCCTCTCCCTCACAGTGACACGGCTGATAACAGATAGTAATGGGTGTATTCCCCTGTCCTACAGTCGGCCTCTCCCCTCCTGACATGGCTGATAACAGATAGTAATAGATTGTATTCCCTGTCCTACAGTCGGCCTCTCCCCTACTGACATGGCTGATAACAGATAGTAATAGATTGTATTCCCTGTCCTACAGTGACCTCTCCTCTCCTGACGTGGCTGATAACAGATAGTAATAGATTGTATTCCCCTGTCCTACAGTCGGCCTCTCCCCTCCTGATGTGGCTGATAACAGATAGTAATAGGGTGTATTCCTGACATACCACAGTCGACCCCTCCTCTATTCACCTATCCTAAGTCGGCCTCTCCCCCTGACATGGCTGATAACAGATAGTAATAAGATTGTATTCACCTGTCCTACAGTCGGCCTCTCCCCTCCTGACGTGGCTGATAACAGATAGTAATAGATTGTATTCCCCTGTCCTACAGTCGGCCTCTCCTCTCTCCTGACGTGGCTGATAACAGATAGTAATAGATTGTATTCCCCACCAATGTCCTACAGTCGGCCTCTCCCCTCCTGACATGGCTGATAACAGATAGTAATAGATTGTATTCCCTGTCCTACAGTCGGCCTCTCCTCTCTCCTGACGTGGCTGATAACAGATAGTAATAGATTGTATTCCTCGTAATCACACAGTCGGCCTCTCCTCTCCTGACGTGGCTGATAACAGATAGTAATAGATTGCATTCCCCTGTGTCTACAGTCGGCCTCTCCTCTCCTGACGTGGCTGATAACAGATAGTAATAGTTTGTATTCCCCTGTCCTACAGTCGGCCTCTCCCCTCTGTGCTGGCCCTGATAACAGATAGTAATAGATTGTATTCCCCTGTCCTACAGTCGGCCCTCTCCTCTCCTGACGTGGCTGATAACAGATAGTAATAGATTGTATTCCCCTGTCCTACAGTCGGCCTCTCCCCCTCCTGGCAGTAGCTGATAACAGATAGTAATAGATTGTATTCCCCTGTCCTACAGTCGGCCTCTCCTCTCCTGACGTGGCTGATAACAGATAGTAATAGGTGTATTCCCCTGTCCTACAGTCGGCCTCTCCTCTCCTGACATGGCAGATAACAGATAGTAATAGTGTGTCTTCCCCTGTCCTACAGTCGGCCTCTCCCCTCCTGACGTGGCTGATAACAGATAGTAATAGATTGTATTCCCTATCCTACAGTCGGCCTCTCCCTCCTGGCGTGGCTGATAACAGATAGTAATAGATTGTATTCACCTGTCCTGCAGTCGGCCTCTCCCCTCCTGACGTGGCTGATAACAGATAGTAATAGATTGTATTCCCCTATCCTACAGCCCGGCCTCTCCTCTCCTGACATGGCTGATAACAGATAGTAATAGATTGTAGTCACCTGTCCTACAGTCGGCCTCTCCCCTACTGACATGGCTGATAACAGATAGTAATAGATTGTATTCCCCTGTCCTACAGTGCGGCCTCTCCCCTCCTGACATGGCTGATAACAGATGGTAACCGTTTGTATTCCCCCTATCCTACAGTCGGCCTCTCCCCTCCTGACATGGCTGATAACAGATAGTAATAGATTGTATTCCCCTGTCCTACAGTCGGCCTCACCTCTCCTGACGTATTCTGATAACAGATAGTAATAGATTGTATTCCCCTGTCCTACAGTCGGCCCCTCTCCCCTCCTGATGTGGCTGATAACAGATAGTAATAGATTGCTTCCCCTGTCCTACAGTCGGCCCCTCCTCCCCCCCCCCCCCCCCCCCCCCCCCCCCCCTATTCACCTGTCCTACAGTCCGCCCCCCTCTCCCCTCTGACATGGCTGATAACAGATAGTAATAGATTGTATTCACCTGTCCTACAGTCGACCTCTCCCCTCCTGACGTGGCTGATAACAGATAGTAATAGGTGTATTCCCTGACTGTCCTACAGTCGGCCTCTCCTCTCCTGACGTGGCTGATAACAGATAGTAATAGATTGTATTCTCCTGTCCTACAGTCGGCCTCTCCTCTCCTGACGTGGCTGATAACAGATAGTAATAGGAATTGTATTCCCCTGTCCCACAGTCGGCCTCTCCCCTCCTGACATGGCTGATAACAGATAGTAATAGATTGTATTCCCCTGTCCTACAGTCGGCCTCTCCCCTCCTGACATGGCTGATAACAGGTAGTAATAGATTGTATTCCCTGTCCTACAGTCGGCCTCTCCCCTCCTGACATGGCTGATAACAGATAGTAATGGGTGTATTCCCCTGTCCTACAGTCCCGGCCTCTCCTGACATGGCTGATAACAGATAGTAATAGATTGTATTCCCCTGTCTACAGTCGGCCTCTCCCCTCCTGACATGGCTGATAACAGACCAGTAATAGATTGTATTCCCCTGTCCTACAGTCGGCCTCTCCTCTCCTGACGTGGCTGATAACAGATAGTAATAGATTGTATTCCCTGTCCTACAGTCGGCCTCTCTCTCCTCTCCTGACGTGGCTGATAACAGATAGTAATAGATTGTATTCCCCTGTCCTACAGTCGGCCTCTCCTCTCCTGACGTGGCTGATAACAGATAGTAATCGTTTGTATTCCCCTGTCCTACAGTCGGCCCCTCCCCTCTGACATGGCTGAT
>CAMRHE010001609.1:0-66819 GCA_947044405.1 Leptodactylus fallax
CACATAACATCAGTCTCATACGTTGTATCTGTTATACAGTCTTCTGGACATAGAGTTTTTTGCAGGAGGATTTTCAGGCGGAATTCACCTCAAAAAAAGCCTCCCATTCATTTAAATTTTTTCCTTTAGCTGATTTTTTTTCAGCAAGAGGGGGAAAAAAAGCAACATGACCTATCTTCAGGCAGATTCTGCCTTGAAAAACCCATTGAAAACAATGGGAGGTGGAAAAAATGCAACACATTTTTTAATGCATTTTTTTTATACATAGCACTAATCACTGTTGAGGATCAGGTGGTATGTAGTGGTACCACCTCCCCATCACTGCAATTGGTCAGTCTTTACAGACCGGCCAGTTGCAGCCACATTTGTTCAAACTAACAGTAATTGCCCTTCTCGCGTTGCTTCCTCTGGGAATAGTGAGGACAGTGACTGTGCTGCCCCTGTGAGCATTGTATCTCCAGTTCCTCAGTTGTGCCTCCTGGCAACATAAGTTGTTTCTCCCTCTGTGCCTCCCTCTATACCTCCTTCCATCCCTTTCCCTGTACTGTCATTTTTATTTGAATTTCTGTTCTGCCTTGCTGGTGACATACATTACTGATGGGTATCTGCTCAATTTTTAGCCCCAGATTTTTTTTTTTGTTTTTTTTTATCTAAATTTATTTAGAATTGATAGATAGATCGATAGATAGACAGATAGAAGTCTCTATCTAAAGAAAAATTTTAGATAGCTTTTAGGACAGGCCCTTTTTTTTTACGGTAGTACACTTTTACACTACAATTAATTTTTTAGCATACAGGCGGTCTTCTTGTGTGCATCCTGCGGTGCTGAGCCCTGGTCAGTGACATACATTACTGACTGGCATCTGCTCAATTTTTAGCCACAAGTTGGGGGGATTTAGCCTCAAAGGTGGCAGCCTCCTGGACTCCACAGAGGTGTTGGTGGTACAGGGTGCCAAATAAGGGTGGGTTCACACCTGCGTTCCAGTCCGTCCATTGCCAATCCAAGTGAAAATCTCGGCAAACGGGATTGGCATCGGATACAGACCGGTCAGCGATGCATTGGTTAAAAACCCATTCATTTGAATGGGTTTTTAAAGCAATGTGAGGGTGTCCGATTGCACCCTCTGCACTGTGAAGCCGTTTTTTTCCTCGGACACGAAGTCGGACATGCAGGATTTCGTGTCCGAGGAAAAAAAACGTCTTCGCAGCGCATAGGGTGCAATCGGACATCCTCGCATTGCTTTAAAAAACCCATTCAAAACTCCTCTCTCCTGCTTGTTGCTGGGCACGATAGGACCTTCCCCTGGCTCCTCTGGGCTGTAGTGCAAGGCAATATCTGCGGCAGCCATCAACTGTCTCTGACCCATTGAAGGTGTGTGCCTCTGTATGATTTGTCACCCCGCTGACTGCTTTTCTGGGAGGCTTTACTTATAATCCAGTGAAGGTTGCTGTATGTACTACTGGACTGTTCAGTTACCATCTGTCCTCCTCTAGTTCCTCCTGGCAACCTATCTACTTCATCATTTTGCTACTGGCCTTCTTGGAGGCTTTACTTATAATCCAGTGACTGTTGCTATCGGCACTATTGGATCGTTGAGTTACCATCCGTTCCCTCTTAGTTCCTCCTGGCAATCTATTTATTTCACTACTCTGCTGACGGCTTTCTCTTGGAGGCATCGCTTATAATCCAGTGTCTGTTGCCATCGATATTATTGGACTGTTGAGTTACCGTCTGTCCTCGGCTGGCTGATTGGCCCTTGTGGCCCGACATAGAGGCTCCTACCGTGCAACTGCTATTAGCCAGAGACCTCGCTTACAATCCTCTGGGACGGGCCTGGTCTTGCTACAACCACACCTCCTCCTCTGCCATCATACCCACCCGTACGGAACGCAGGAAGAGCGGCCGCGACTCTCTAAAATGAGTCGTCCGGAATCAACCTCTGTCTCTGATCACCTGAGGGGGTTCTCCAGGGCAGCATCCTCTTCTACATCATCATCGCTTGAGGCAGCCTCTCCTGCCCTTCCAGAGGAGGACCCCGAGCCCACTTTAAAACAAGTTACTGGACAGCTACTGGAGGCGATCCATGCTGGCACTTCCTCGCTGACCGGGAAAATTGAGGAGGTAAAAATCGACCTGGGCCTGCTCCGTCAGGACTTTCAGACCTTGCGAGGCAGGGTGCGTGAGGTGGAGGATCGGGTCTCTCAGGTAGAGGATACTGTTAACCCACTTCCTGCCAAACTCCAGGAGCTGGAGAGAGCTGCAAATTTGTGGACCCAGCGTGCGGATGATCTGGAGAATAGATTGCGACGAAACAACCTCCGTATCCTGGGCCTGCTGGAGCGGGCGGAGGGTGACGAACCTCGGGCCTTTGTGGAGGGATGACTGAAGAATGTCTTACCGGAGGCTCACTTCTCGCCAATATTTGCAGTGGAACGGGCCCATAGGGTTCCGGCTAAACCGCCGCCCCAGGGCGCACCTCCTCGACCCTTGTTGGCCCGTCTGATTAACAGCACGGATCGAGATATGGCGTTGCGGGCTGCACGCCAGGCCGGCGAGCTTAAGTACAAGGGAGCCGCGGTGGCCATGTTTCCAGATTTCTCGGCGGCTCTCCAGAAGACCCGAGCATCCTTCGTGGCCGTCAAAAGGCGGCTGCGAGAAAAGGCTATACAATACTCCATGATTTACCCAGCACGTCTTCGGGTTGTCCATGACGGCAGGTCCCTCTTCTTCACTTCACCAAGGGATGTGGAGGACTGGCTATCTCTTCTACCTCGATCTCCGAGGCGATGATCCTGAGGGCGTGTGGTGAGGGGTCCGGTCGGACCATGCATAAGGACTTATGTTTTACGGGATGCTCTTGTTTACTGCATAGTAGTTCTAGGATAATGTGCGGTTCTGTTATTATATCATCCTGTATCTTTATAGTTACCTTGGCTGGCGGCCCCCGCGGCGCCGGTGTATTCTACTTACTCATGTGAACCTGGCTCTGTTGAAAGGTATATCCCCTAGCCTATTGATCATCTATACCTTTAAGACAGTGCCCCGTATACCAACCATTTTGGGTGCACTTCCCCCGTTATTTGTAGCCACAGTTATTTTAACGAATATTGTTAATTTATGTCAGCAATATGTCTCACACCCTTTAGGGGTGTAATGGTTCATTTCGTTTGTATATGGTTCTTAGGTTGCTGCACACCACTTTGTGTCTCGCTCAACCACGCACTACACACTCATATGCGGGTCGCTTTTGGGGTCCTGAACTGCCATGATTATATTCTTAGACAACTATGGCGACATTTAGTGTACTATCTTGGAATGTGAGGGGCCTAGGCAGCCCACGAAAGAGGTCGTTGGTTTTTTCTCAGATTAGGAGGGCTGACCCACACCTCATATGCCTTCAGGAAACTCATTTGGTTCCAGACAATTCCAGACGACTTCAGAAGCCATGGGTTCAGTGGGCGGCTCACTCTACACATACTTCCTATTCCAGGGGGGTTTCCATCTTGGTGTATCGTAGACTCAGGTGGGAGCCAGGCCTCATTGTAAGGGACCCCGAGGGACGATACGTTTTTGTCCAGGCCTGGGTTGACTCGGTCCTGTATGTTATCCTGGGTGTGTATTTGCCACCGGCGTCTGATCTCGCTGTGCTCCAGCAGGCTGCGCAGTTTGCGACCAGATTCCCTGGGGCTATTGCATTATGTCTGGGTGACTTTAATAAAGTTATGGATATTGCCTTGGATCGGTTCTCTGCGGAGCCGAGCTCCCCCCTCTCTGCCTCGCCCTACTACAATGGCCAGAATGGTCCATGAACTGGGGTGGTTAGATTTGTGGCGGGTCCGGTTTCCGGAGGCCCGCACCTTTTCCTGTCACTCTGCCAACAGACATACTCTGTCCAGGATCGACCATGTTTTTGGAAATACTAAAGCATGTTCTTTGTTGCAGACCATATCCTATTTACCCAGGGCAGTGTCTGATCATTCCCCTTTGTTGGTCCAATTAAATAGTAGTACGGCTGCTAAACCATGACAGGGTTGGCGAATCCACCCATTTTGGTTGAAACTATTTGTACCACATGATCGAATACCTGATCAACTTCAGACGTTTTTGACCATTAATTCCCCAAACACTTCTCCGCTCCTCTTATGGGAAACTATGAAGGCATATCTTAGGGGTTGTATTAAGTCCTCCATTTCCTTTGTAAAAAGGGAATCCTCGCTTTTGGAAACCACCTTGGCGACCCAGTGTGCCTCGCTCGAAGCCGCCTACGTGGCTAATCCAACTGATGAGGCTAGATCTCAATGGTTACAGACAGGTAGACAATATCTGCATATGCTACATGACAAGGCACGTAGGTCTCTGTTTTTTAGCAAACAGAGGTTTTACGAACTTGGTAACCAGTCAAGCAGCCTTCTGGCTCAACTGATACATCAAAACACAGCCTCACCCGCAATACTACGAGTGCATTCAGAGACGGGGGAGGTACTGTCCAATAGCTTGGCCATTAGTGACAGATTTTATAGGTATTACAGTGAGTTATACCTCTCCAAGCTTAGAGTCACTGACAGAGAGCTTGCTACCTATTTGGGTTTGATGCCCCTTCCTACTTTGTCAGAAGACCAATGTGAATTTTTAGATTCCCCTTTTATGCTAGAGGAGCTTTCGGGAGCCCTGGCAGATATGGCAAAAGGCAAATCACCAGGTCCGGATGGCATCCCGGTGGAGGTTTACGCCCAGTACGGGGGCCTGCTTCTTCCGGTGTTGCTTGAATGTTACAATGCTGCCTTTGTGGGCCGCAGTCTCCCGGAGTCCTTTTACGACGCCACCATTATCCTGTTACTTAAGCCTGACAAGGATCCGCTGGACTGTGGCTCATATAGGCCTATATCACTGCTTAATATAGATTATAAACTCCTTACTAAAATGTTGACGAAAAGGCTAAATTCTGTTGTTCTCGACCTTGTCCATCCGGATCAGACAGGCTTTATGCCTGGAAAATCCACATCGGATAATCTCAGACGGGTTCAGGTGATAACTCAGATTGGGGCATCATCCTCACATGACTGGGCGGTGGCTTCTTTAGATGCAACAAAGGCGTTCGACTCTGTCGAGTGGCCTTTCCTATTGCAGGTGTTGCGAGGATACGGATTTGGAGAGGGGTTTATTACCTGGATTTCCCTTTTATACAGTTCCCCTAGAGCGGCGCTGTCAATTAATGGCACGTTGTCTTCCTACTTTCCCTTGGGTAGGGGTACAAGACAGGGCTGTCCATTGTCACCGCTACTGTTTGCTTTGGCGGTGGAGCCCTTGGCAATACTGCTTCGGAACGACCCCATATATAGAGGCATAGTGATAGTCACCCGGGAGGAGAGAACAGCACTCTACGCCGATGACTTACTCCTGTTCATGAGTGACCCCCCCCGGTCCCTGCCCAGAGCCATGGCTATAATTGATGAGTTTGGTAATTATTCTGGCCTGCGGACCAATTGGACTAAGTCCTCATACATGCATATTGGCCGCGCGTCGAGTGTGGCTGAGGGGGATGTGGTATGTGGGTTGACGACAGTCTCAACTTGCAAATATCTGGGAATTTTTATATCTGGGGACCATAGGTGTTTTTTGGAACAGAACATTTTTCCGCTCATCTCGCACTTTAGGGCTAAGTTTGATCTCTGGGCTACATTGCCTTTGTCGGTGGCTGGTAGAATCAACCTCGTTAATATGATAGTGCTACCTAAATGTCTATATGCTTTAAGCCATTCTGCTGTGTCTGTGCCCCTTAGATTTTTTTAAACAAATGGACTCCCTCATTATCTCCTTTACATGGGGAAACTCTAGATCGAAGCTTAGGTTGTCATCTCTACAATGACCGAAGAAGCTTGGGGGTACATCACTCCCTGATCTGTTTCTTTACTACCTGGCAGGACAGCTCTGTTTTATTAGGAAGTGGCTCTCATCTGATCCCCTGCCGGGGTCCGAGGCACATCTGGCTCACCACCTGGGTCTGCGTAATCTGTGGCCGGTGTTGGAACACCCGGCCATGTTCAGGGGGAAATTGTTGCCCATTCATGCCCTGGCGTGACGGGTCTGGCGTCAGGCGAAAAAAGGTGTCCGCTTACTCTGATATACCTGTGGAGATCCCGCTTTGGCACAACCCTGGTCTGCCGACGTTATTTGCCCTGCCTGGCGCCCGGACCTGGTCGCAGTATGGTGTGTCCTCTCTTAGTGACCTGTACATCCAAGGCGTTTTTAAAACGTTTGACTCATTGAGCTCTTCCTATGGCATTCCTAGAACACAGTTCTTTAGATATTTACAGATTCGACATGCACTCTCTTCTCAGTTCCGGGATCGGATGGACAATATATCTGAGTATCCGCTTATCGGAATACTTCGCTCACAGGGCCCTGGGGGTTTGATATCTACTTTATATGCACATCTGATACAGGCCAAGGTATCCACATTGGACGCCCCAGCCCTGACGCGCATAAATATCCAACTCTAACAAATGGGATGTTTCAAGACATCCTTGAATCTCCTCAACATGTGTCACCCTCAGCAAACAACAAACTGATTCAAACATATATTCTACACCAATGTTACTTGACACCTTCCCATCTCTACAAAATGGGACGTCTGCCCAACCCAGGTTGCCTTAGGTGTCCCTGTCCACAGTCAGATTTTTGGCATATGATTTGGGACTGTCCAATCATACAATGTTTTTGGAAAGGGGTCGTGGATCTCCTGGCGGAAGTTCTGGCTAAACCAATACCATTAACCCCAGAGATATGCCTTTTCGGCGTATTAGATGAAGAATTATGGCAACACCATTTTAGAATCTTCTTGAGGGAGTCTTTATTTTATGCCAGGAAAGCTATCGCACTGCGATGGATAGCTCCGAGACCCCCATCAGTATCTCAGTGGAAGAAACTTGTTAATACTGTTCTTCCTTTTAACCAGATTGTGTATAAAGGGAGAGGGTGCCCTCAGAAATTCCATAAGGTGTGGGGAACATGGTGCAATTCTCCGGTAACCCAATATACGGCTCCCTCATTGCGTTCTGCCATTCATTTACTCATGCCGTGAGGGATGGGAGACGCCGGGAGTATCCACGACCTCTCATTTTGGAGTGTATCCTTGTTGTTACCCTTGACTTATTGACTACATGTTTTTGTACATGTATAATTGATGTATACAGTATTATGTATGTCCTGAATATCTCCTTTTTGTACCGAGTCTATGTTATATGGTGCAGATGGGGCATGGGCGAGGGCCTGACGAGGTGGTGATGTAGTGCGTTGAGTGAATTTACAACTAAATTCTTGTTTTTCTGGTTCGCAACATGTTATGTATATGTTTTGCTTCCTTTTCTTCTGTCTGGTACGCAATTTTCAATAAAACGAGTTTAAAAAAAAAAACAAAAAAACATTCAAATGAATGGGTTTTTAACCAATGCGTCGCTGACCGGTCTGTATCCGATGCCAATCCCGTTCGCCGAGATTTTCACTCGGATTGGCAACGGACGGACTGGAACGCAGGTGTGAACCCACCCTTATTTGGCACCCTGTACCACCAACACCTCTGTGGAGTCCAGGAGGTTGCCACCTTTGAGGCTAAATCCCCCCAACTTGTGGCTAAAAATTGAGCAGATGCCAGTCAGTAATGTATGTCACTGACCAGGGCTCAGCACCGCAGGATGCACACAAGAAGACCGCCTGTATGCTAAAAAATTAATTGTAGTGTAAAAGTGTACTACCGTAAAAAAAAGGGCCTGTCCTAAAAGCTATCTAAAATTTTTCTTTAGATAGAGACTTCTATCTGTCTATCTATCTATCGATCTATCTATCAATTCTAAATAAATTTAGATTAAAAAAAAAAAACAAAAAAAAAATCTGGGGCTAAAAATTGAGCAGATACCTATCAGTAATGTATGTCACCAGCAAGGCAGAACAGAAATTCAAATAAAAATGACAGTACAGGGACAGGGATGGAAGGAGGTATAGAGGGAGGCACAGAGGAGAAACAACTTATGTTGCCAGGAGGCACAACTGAGGAACTGGAGATACAATGCTCACAGGGGCAGCACAGTCACTGTCCTCACTATTCCCAGAGGAAGCAACGCGAGAAGGGCAATTACTGTTAGTTTGAACAATCCCGTTCGCCGAGATTTTCACTCGGATTGGCAACGGACGGACTGGAACGCAGGTGTGAACCCACCCTGAGCAGCATATGAGGCAGTGGTAATCCAACATAAGTGGCTTTATTCAGCAAATGGATAAAAACAGGAGCAAAACATAAAAAACAACCTAGCCCACACATAGGGCGCTACCTCACTGCTTGAGCCCTGACTAGCCTCTGGGGTCAAGAAGCTTTACTGAGGCTTCTCCTTAGCAGCCTGGCTCACACTTAGCTCAAGCAAGTCCGCTTAGGAAATCCAGTCCTCCTGGGACAGACCGCCTGTCTGTCTCCCACTGGTTCCATCGTCTACCTGCTTCCTGCAGGTCTCCTCAGCAGTCTCTCCTGCTGCGTACACTCCCCTCTGGAGTTGGGCCCTACCAATGGGGGTGGCTGAGGACCTTTTTAAGCCTGGCTTTGGGTCGCTCACCAGCGCCCTCTAGGTTCCACACTCTCACATATATATATATATATATATATATATATATATATATATATATGCAGCGGGTGAAATAAGTATTGAACATGTCACCAATTGTCTATATATTTCTAAGGCACTGTCTCTGTGGTTCATGTGACAAGGATAGTTTTAGCCGGTAGTGCTATATCTGACTATACCACAGATTTACAATGTATTTTTTTCTGCGGTTTTTATAACCACCAATCCTGGGCATTTATGGGGAGGACTCAAGATATTATAAGATCCTAACCCATTATATACTCTTTAAAACCAGGAGATATGGAAAGTTTATCTGTGGATGTCTAATATTAGGAACATGGGTATGTGTCTTAGGTTTTACTTTTATTTTTCTTTACCTTAATTATTTTGGCCATTTTTTTCTTTGTTGTGTTTTACATTACCTGCAAAGTGGAAGGAATTCTGGCTAATCCCATCCACACATTGCAGAAAAAAATCTGCAGCAGAAAAGCTGCGATTTAAAAACGCTTTTGAAAATTGCAGCATGTCAGTTAACGCAAAAACCTATATGGAAACGCTGGCGTTTTATGTATAGATATAATAGGTACCAAAAGTCCACAGAGGAAAACTCTGAAACTGCGAACTTTCTGTGAAAAACACTGTGTGAAAAAAGTGATACGTTTCCGCCACTGTCTTTTCCGCAGCGTTTTTTGGCTGCGGCTCACTACGTCCTTAGGCTTAAGGTGCTATTGACATGAAATTTTCAACAGATGTCGGTAACAACCCATCCAATCCACACAGGCAAAGAAATCAAAGCATAGATGTCAGTAAATAAAGTTATGTGTAATAATGTGAACTGACATGGGGAAAAAGTATTGACCACACTTACTGAAATTTATTTAATACTTCGTACAGAAGCCTTTCTTGGTGATGACAGCTTCTAGACACCTCCTGTAGGGAGAAACTGTTGTGATTTTGGCCCATACTTCCACACAAACACTCTTCATATCCTGAAGGTTCGGTGGGCTCCTTCTATGAACGCTGAGCTTTAGTTCCTTCCATAGATTTTCTATTGGATTCAGGTCAGGTGATTGGGTTTGGGTTTGTGATTGGGTTTAAAGCAAATTTTATAGGAAAAAATTTTGCTTTCAATTTTCATGGCCCAATTCTGTGAAATATGTGAAAGTCCCCCTTGATTTATCCCTTGATCATTTCTTTGAGGGGTCTAGTTTCCAAAATGGGGTCATTTGGAAGGGTGAGGGGAGTTCCACTGCCCTGGCACTCCAGGGACTCTGCAAATGTATCATGGTGTCTGAAACAGATTCAAACAAAATCTGCCCTCTAAAATCCTAAAAAGCAGATCTAAATTCCAGATATTTTAACCCATTGACTGTCAACATAAAAAATCCCAGTTTTTGTCATCTTTCAGATGGGTGTAATAGCGGGTCTACCCATAGTAGAGACGAAACACTTGGACTTCCAGCAGGTCTAAAATTATGGCTCTCTAATTGCAGTAATGATGAACCCCATGGAACTTCAGAGGTTGCGTCCATAATACAGTGGCTTGCAAAAGTATTCATACCCCTTGCACTTTTTCACATTTTGTCACTTTACAACCACAAACTTAAATGTATTTTTTCGAGATTTTAAGTGATATACCAACACAAAGTAGCAAATAATTGTGAAGTGGAATGAAAATTATACATGGTTTTCAAAATTTAAATCAAATAAAAATCTGAAAAGTGTGACTTGCAAAAGTCTTCAGCCCCCTGGACTCAGATACCCCTAAATAAAATCTAGTGCAGTCAACTACCTTCAGAAGTTACTTAATTAGTTAATAGAGCCCAGCTGTGTGTAATTCAGTCTCAGTATAAATACACCTGTTCTGTGAAGGCCTCAGTGGATGGTTAGAGAACACTAGTGAACAAACAGCATCATGAAGACCAAGGAACTCACCGGACAGGTCAGAGATAAAGTTGTGGAGAAGTTTAAAGCAGGGTTAGGTTTTAAAAACATATTCCAAGCTTTGAGCATCCCAAGGAGCACTGTTCAATCCATCATCCAAAAGTGGAAAATGTATTCTACAACTGCAAACCTACCAAGACATGACCGTTCACCTAAACTGACAGATCGCGCAAGGAGAGCACTGGTCAGAGAAGCAGCCAAGAGGCTCATGGTCACTCTGGAGGAGCTGTAGAAATCCTCCGCTCAGATGGGGAGAATCTGTCCACAGGACAACTATAAGTCATGTACTCCACAAATCTGGCCTTTATGGAAGAGTGGCAAGAAGAAAACCATTGTTGAAAGAAAGACATAAGAAGTGCCGTTTGCAGTTTGCCACAAGCCATATAGAGGGCACAGAAAACATGTGGAAGAAGGTGCTCTGGTCAGATGAAACCAAAGTTGAAGTTTTTGGCCTAAATGCAAAGCGCTATGTGTGGCGGAAAAGTAACACTGCTCATCACCCTGAGCACACCATCCCCACTGTGAAACATAGTGGTGACGGCATCATGGTGAGAGGATGCTTTTCTTCAGCAGGGACAGGGAAGCTGGTCAGAGTTGATGGGAAGATGGATGGGGCTAAATAAAGGGCAATCCTGGAAGAAAACCTGTTGGAGGCTGCAAAAGACTTCAAATTGGGAAGGAGATTCACCTTCCAGAAAGACAATGACCCTAAACATACAGCCAGAGCTACAGTGGAATGGTTTAGATCAAAGAATATTCATGTGTTAAAATGGCCCAGGCAAAGTCCAGACCTAAATCCCATTGAGCATCTGTGGCAAGGCATGAAAATTACTGTTCACAGATGCTCTCCATCCAATCTGGCTGAGCTTGAGCTATTTTGAAAAGAAGAATGGGCTCTAGATGTGCAAAGCTGGTAGAGACAGACCCCAAAAGACTTGCAGCTGTAATTACATTGAAAGGTGGCTCTGCAAAGTATTGATATAAGGGGGCTGAATACTTTTGCACACCACACTCTTCAGATTGTTATTTCATTAAAATTTTCCTTCCACTTCACAATTACAGTGCCTTGCGAAAGTATTCGGCCCCCTTGAACTTTTCAACCTTTTGCCACATTTCAGGCTTCAAACATAAAGATATAAAATTTTAATTTTTTGGTTAAGAATCAACAACAAGTGGGACACAATTGTGAAGTGGAACGAAATTTATTGGTTATTTTAAACTTTTGTAAAAAATAAAAAAAACTGAAAAGTGGGGCGTGCAATATTATTCGGCCCCTTTACTTTCAGTGCAGCAAACTCACTCCAGAAGTTCAGTGAGGATCTCACTGAATATAATCCACCTGTGTGTAATCAAGTCTCCGTATAAATGCACCTGCTCTGTGATAGTCTCAGGGTTCTGTTTAAAGCGCAGAGAGCATCATGAAGACCAAGGAACACACCAGGCAGGTCCGTGATACTGTTGTGGAGAAGTTTAAAGCTGGATTTGGATACAAAAAGATTTTCCAAACTTTAAACATCCCAAGGAGCACTGTGCAAGCGATCATATTGAAATGGAAGGAGTATCAGACCACTGCAAATCTACCAAGACCCAGCCGTCCTTCTAAACTTTCATCTCAAACAAGGAGAAGACTGATCAGAGATGCAGCCAAGAGGCCCATGATCACTCTGGATGAACTGCAGAGATCTACAGCTGAGGTGGGAGAGTCTGTCCATAGGACAACAATCAGTCGTACACTGCACAAATCTGGCCTTTATGGAAGAGTGGCAAGAAGAAAGCCATTTCTCAAAGATATCCATAAAAAGTCTCGTTTAAAGTTTGCCACAAGCTACCTGGGAGACACACCAAACATGTGGAAGAAGGTGCTCTGGTCAGATGAAACCAAAATCGAACTTTTTGGCCACAATGCAAAACGATATGTTTGGCGTAAAAGCAACACAGCTCATCACCCTGAACACACCATCCCCACTGTCAAACATCCAATCGAGAATCTGTGGAAAGAGCTGAAAACTGCTGTTCACAAACGCTCTCCAGCCAACCTCACTGAGCTCGAGATGTTTTCCAAGGAAGAATGGGCAAGAATTTCAGTCTCTCAATGTGCAAAACTGATAGAGACATACCCCGAGTGACTTATAGCTGTAATCGCAGCAAAAGGTGGCGCTACAAAGTATTAACTTAAGGTGGCCGAATAATTTGGCACGCCTCACTTTTCAGTTTTTTATTTTTTACAAAAGTTTAAAATATCCAATAAATTTCGTTCCACTTCACGATTGTGTCCCACTTGTTGATTCTTCACCAAAAAATTAAAATTTTATATCCTTATGTTTGAAGCCAGAAATGTGGCAAAAGGTTGAAAACTTCAAGGGGGCTGAATACTTTCGCAAGGCACTGTATGTGCTACTTTGTGTTGGTCTATCACTTAAAATCTCAATAAAATACATTTAAGTTTGTGGTTGTAATGTGAAAAAATGTGAAAAAGTTCAAGGGGTATGAATACTTTTGCAAGGCACTGTATATAAGCAATAAATGCCTATATTACACCAATCTGAAACCGACCCTAGTTATCACATTAGTTAAGTATAGATATTAGAATTTTGGGTATCTATCTATATAAAAGGCATGTAATTTCAAAGTTTGAAAACTGCATTTTTTTTCAAAATGTTCACCAAATTTCCTAGTTTTTCATAATTAAAGACATCATTAAAAATGTATCGACCAATATTTACCATTGACACTAAGTACAATGTGTCACGAAATAACAACCTCAGAATCACTTTGATAAGTTTAAGCATCTCAAAGTTATAGCCATATAAAGTGACACATGTCAGATTTGAAAAATGAGGCCTGGTCCTTAAAGAGGACCTTTCGCGTCCTCATGTATATGCTGTTTTACATACCGCTAGAAAGCTGACAGTGCACTGAATTCAGCGCACTGCCGGTTTTCCTGGTATGTGCCTCGGGGCTGGAGATATCGGTGGTCTTAGTTTCACGGTTTACTGTCAGAAGGGTGTTCCTTGACAGTCTAGCTGCGCTGACTGTACTCGTTCATAGACTTGTACTGGGGGGGGGGGGGTGTTCCTCACAGCTTAGCGTCATCACAAGGCTGTAAGGAACGCCCCCTTTCTCTGTATTCGCCTATAGCACTGTACTGTTAGAGGGGGCGTTCCAGTGATGATGCTGAGCTGTGAGGAATGTCCCCCCCCCCAGTACAGTGCTATGGAGGAATACTGTCAGGGAGGGCGTTCCTCACAGACCAGCTAGACTGTCTGGAACGCCCTTCTGACAGTAAACCGTGAAACTAAGACCGCCGATATCTCCACCCCCGGGGCACATACCGGGAAAGCCGGCAGTGCACTCAATTCAGCGCGCTGTCGGCTTTCTAGCGGTATGTAAAACAGCATATACATGAGGACGTGAAAGGTCCTCTTTAAAGTATTCCCACGAACATAACCTTTTTTTAAATTTGTAGATAATTAAAAATTATCCATTTTTGCAAGTATATCTATTTAAACATTTTGCAAAGTTTTAAATATTTTCTCTAAATATTTTATGGTCACAGTCTGTTGTCTTGATTGGTTGCTAGAGGATACGACCATGAATGCAGAACCTTTCTAAGGTTAAAAAATCATCCAAGATTTCCTTATTGTGGCCGGGGTATCTTCTCATACATGTAGTGTCCCTGCCTGATAACTCAGCTACAATAAGAAAATCATGGCTTGGTTCCTGACAAGTCCCAGACCATAGAATGTTTCTGCATTCATGGTCGTATCCATTGGCAACCAATCTAGACAACAGATGTCACCACTAACATGGTTAGAGAAAATGTTTAAAATTCTGCAGAATTTTTAACTACTTATATTTGCAAAAATGTTTAACTTTTAATTATCTACAAATATAGATATGGTTATGTTCATGGGAATACCCCTTTAAGGTACTTTTGGGCTGTGTTCTTAAGGGGTTAAGAAGACCACCTCCTTACACAGACAACATTTTCTATGATGGATTTTTAGTTTTCATAGTAGCTATCTTCTTTGAGAAGACCACCCCTGTAGAAGACCATTTTGGGTGGTTATCGGAAAGAGGTTTCACTGTATATATTTTGGTCTCCTTTACACACAAGGATAAAACACAGTGATTTTATAGTGCAGAAAATGCACAAAGTGCTATCACAGTATAGGAATACTGCATACAGTGATATCACAGAATGGGAGTAATGCATACAATGATGGTACAGTATAGGGATAACACTAAATAGAGTTCCCCAACACAGGTGAATAGTAGAAATAAACCAAAAATTAGACCAATCTTGCTACTGCAAGAAAAAAACAACTAATAACATCTATGCTATCTGATATAATTTATTCCATATTATTTACAAGATGAAAATAACCTTTATTGCATCAGCTAAAAATAACTTAAAATCCCAATCTATCTGGGGCTAACCATATCACCCTATAGTACACAATCATTAGATCTAGAATTATGGCTCCCTAACTGCAGTAATGATGAACACAGTCTATGTAGCACAGCCCTGCCAGCCCTGAGGGCGCCATTTAGTGAGGTGAAACATGTCGGGGGTATCAGTGAATAATAATATTGTCTGGCACTTAGGAAATACAAAAAAGCTCCAGCAATGATGCAAACTTATTCTATACAGTTTAAAACATAACTTTTACTAACATGCCCATAACACATATCTTGGTTAATATATCTATAACCACACCTCCCTTGTTTGGAAATACTGTTATCCCAGTTTAAATATATTTCTGCAGTACATTGAAATTATATCATTTCAGATATGTTTCTACACAAAAAGTGTTAAATACAACAATATGACCTACAAAGAAATCATGTCATATACAGTTGCAGGAATAACTGAGCTTATGGAAAACCTATATGAATAAAGTTGGTTCAATCTCACCCATGCTAGGTTTTCCACATGCAGGGATCAGGTCAGCAGGTAGTAGGTACAGGCTCCATATACCCTAGCCTACCCTAAAACCTCTTATTCCTAAGTCCCGAAAATAAATTCTGCCCTTACAAGGGCAGTACCACACGAGTTGTCCCTTAAAATATCTGTCCCTCCCTGTCCCTACATTTCGTGGCTGGTTACGCCACTCCTCAGGGGACCTGTAACCTATTGGGACCTAGAAAATTTTGTGTAGTATATGTGCCAGCTGCCAAAGGCAATATAGCCTAGGGGTAACAATAATACAGCTCATAATCTGCTTAGCTGCTGAGGTCTAACATCCCACAGTAGTGGTGCAGCATCCCTGCCTGATCACTGACAAAAAACTGGTGACAATCAGTAACCTGCTGGTTATGTTTAAATAACCCACCCCCTTCTAGATTGAGGCTCCACTCACCTGTAGATCACACAGGTTACATCAGGGAGAAGTTTGTTGTACAACTCCATATTAACCATGCCAGCGGGTGTTCCAATGCTTCTGCGCATGCGTGTGACGTCATAAATGAAGTCATCTCACATGCCCAGTTCCATCCTGTACTTTCTGACAGCGTTAGCTGAGCCTGTATAGGCTTGTTTTTAGCCCCTGAATGGTTCTACTTTATTATTTCTTTACTACACTGTTCTAAAAAATACAGGATGGAATCTCCCCGCTGTCAGAAGGGCATTCCTGACAGTCTAGTGTCATCACTTGGTGGTAAGGAACGCCCCCTCTGATTGTACAAGGCTATGTTAGGGTACTGTCAGGAAGGGGGTGTTCCTCACAGCCCAGCAATGACGCTGAGCTATGAGGAACGCTCTTCTGACAATGGGGAGATATTGGTGCTGATGGGGAGATAGCGGTCACATGACTGTTGAGGCCAAGCAGCGGCCTCAGGAAAGGAACTGGGGACGTCACAGCTAGTGACGTCTCCAGTTCCCTTTTGAGGCCACTGATTGGCCTCAGCTGTCATGTGAGGCGGATACTTCTGCTGGAAGAAAACAACGATGCTGCAGGACTGGACTGTGCGGGGAGTTTTCTTTTATTTTTTTCACCTCCCCCAGACTAATTAATAAATAAAATTTTAGGCCGGACAACCCATTTAAGCTTACTGTGTCATAATGGTCCTACACATCATGTTTTCATAGAAAAAAGTTGTTGTCTGGAATCTCAGTTTAGCTGCTGTTCCATTTTGGAAACTAGACCCCTCAAGGACCCTAAAGATTTTTTAACTTTGGGACGTGAAAATTAAAAATGACCTTTTTTTCTGATAAATTGTTACTTTAGCCCCAAATTTTTCATCTTCACAAAGGGTTAAAGGAGAATAACCAACTAACATTTTTCTCCTGAACACAGCATGTGCTGGTTCACTGATGTACGGGCACTTGTCAGGGTTAGAAACGAAAAGAGCGCTAATTGGCTTTTGAAGGACAGATTTTGCTGGAATAGTTTTCAGGTACCATGTCCCATTTGTAGAGCTCCTGAGGTGCAAAAACTGTGGAAACTACCCCCTAAAAGACCCAATTTTGGAAACAAGACCCCTCAAAGAATTTTTCAAGGGGTATAGTTAGTACTTTGACCTTACAGGTCTTTCACAGAATTGGGCCCAAAAAATGGAAAATTACATTATTATCTATAAAATGTTTCATTTTTACAAGGGGTTAAAGGAGAAAATGCACCTCACAATTTGTGGATATAAATTTCTGTATTGTCACACAGCAGAGAAGAAGCATCACTGAGCTTTTTGGAGGGTAGATTTTTCTGAAATTGGTTTCAGGCACCATGTCACATTGGCAGAGCCCCTGAGGTACCAGTGCAGTGGAAAACCCCAACAAATGACCTCATTTTGAAAACTAGACCCCTTAATCATCATTTTGAACCCACAGCTGTTTCAAAAATTACTATATTTTCCACTAAAATGTTGCATTAGGCCCAAATTTCTAATTTTCACAAAAGGTTAAAGGAGAAAAAGCACCCCACAGTTTGTTAAACAATTTCTTCTGAACACAACAATACCCCATATATGGTCATGGGTACATGATGGATCTTGGAGAGCTATTTGGCTTTTAGCTGGCAAATTTTGATGGAGTAGTTTTTGGATGCCAACAACAGAACACCCCAAAACATGACCCCATTTTATAAATTACACTCCTCAAGGAATTTATTAAGGGCTATACTGAGCATTTTGATCCAACAGCTGTTTCATAGATTTTATTAACAATGGGCAGTTAAAATGAAAAATTATATTTTTTTGCAATAGCTTTAGCCACAAATGTTTCATTCTTACAAGGGATTAAAGGAGTATATGTATCCCACAATTTGTTATGCAATTTTTCCTAACTACGGAAATACCCCAGATGTGAAGGAAAACTGCTGTTTTGGCACATGGCAGGGCACAGAAGGCAGGGAGCGCCATTAGGTTTTTGGAGGGCAGAATGAATCATGACACATATGCCCCTAAGGAGCTAATGCAGCGGAGAGTACCAAGAAGTTACTTCATTTTGGAAACTGCACCCTCAAAGGGTATAGGGATCATTTTGACCCCAGAGATGCTTTCCAAAAAAAAAGAAATACGCAGCAGATGGTGCAAAATGAAAATTAACATTTTCCCAGACCATTTCAGTGTCCAATATGTCATGCCCATATCATAGCACTGTGAAAAATTAGCTTTACAGTTATTATGCTCTGTTTCCTGATTTTGAAAACACCCTATATGTGGCCCTACTCTTTTTCCTACAAATATGCCAGGGCTCAAAAATGATGAAGCACCATGCACATTTAAGGCCTAATTTGGTTATTTACTCTGCATTAACGAGGAATTGCAGGGGTTCTGAGGCAAGATAAAAAAATTGACCCCCTGTTTTAGAAACTACTCCCCTCAAGGAATGTATCAAGGTACATATTGAGCATTTTTAACTCTTGAATATTGCATTATTTTAATTTCAAGAAATAAATGCACAGTGAAAAGTTAAAATTGCAATTCTTCCAGAGATACACCATTTCAGTGCCCATTGCGCTTAGCTTGTGACAGCAGAGACACACACTCCAAAAACTGTTAAGTTGGTTATCCTTGGTACAATATCGTTTGGAGCATTCGTGTATGACACAAGCTGGGCACAACACAGCTCAGCTTGATCATGGGTGATAGAGGGAAGTGGCAGCTGTATATAACGGCTGACACCCACAAGAGCTGCACCTGTTCAAACATGACCTTCTAGTCCAAAACGTGTTTCTCCCTTACTGTTGGGAGTAATGGGATCATCAGGAGGAAGATGAAAACTGCATTTCCCGCGACCCTGATAGTGGATCACGGTATTCAGCTGTGAGCCGCCAAACTCGGCCAGATATATAAAGCCCCAGACCCGCCCAGTCACCCCAGCCAGGAGTCATGGTGACAGAATGATGCTAGATCCATCTGTCATCCGCATAATCCGCATTACTGGACTGTGGGTAAGTATAGCTGCAAATATTATAGAACAATATAGTTTAACTATGCTGCCTGGTATGCAAAAGGACTGCATAGTATAGGTAATACTAAGAAGGCTACTACCAAGAGACATTCAGTGACACGGCGTATATCAATAATATAGGCAAGGAGACACTGTCCTCATGACACCATAGAATACAGCTGTTAGGGTCTTGCCAGACGTAGCAATACCCTTACACTACTGCAGGGGACTGGGAGGAAGGACAGAGACAAGTGAGCCCTAATCTCACCCCAGCCACTGTCCCTTCCTATTGCCTCAATTTACCCTAAACAGTAAAAGGACAACCTGAAGACGAGCCCTATACTGAGTAAGTGACAACACAGAACAAGACAGAACAAACGACTTAAGGGAGGTCAGAAAGCCAAGGGTTTGGTAACAGATGAGCAATGCAGTACAGAATCAAAATCCAAGAGAATAGTCAAAAGTCAAGGCCAGAGGTCAGGAATACAAATACAAGTAACAAAATAACAAGGAATAATAGCCAGAACGCAAGAAGCAATAATCAGCGCCAATGTGAATGTGAGCAAAGAATAAATAGGAAGACAGAACCCGCCCCAGACTTGATAGGAGGAAAGGCTGTCAATCACACAGGCTAGGCAAAATTAACTATTAGTGGAGCAGAGGAAAACCAAGGAAGTAGACGGGTGTGGCAGAAAATCAATTATATAGCCTAGGACAGTGTTCAGACTGAGCAACAAGAATCTTAAACAAGGAGTCAAACTGAGCACGCCTCCTGCGCCGCCGCGTGCGGGCGGAGGGTGGTTCAGAGACCCGAACAGGCAGAGACGTTACAACAGCGTTATTATGATGGCATATACAAGATGTATAAAAGGAACAATAAGTGGATCATTGAACAGATCATGAGATCTATGGTAAATTGAAGAACAAATATCGCACACATGAACAAAAATATTGCTTCACGTGTACACTGTTCAAATCCAATGTCAATACAAAAAGCACCAATATCTCATAATGTGTACATGGTCCTATTAAAATGATATTGGGCTAAAAAACATTAATGCAATATCCATAGAATTGCAAAGTGTGTCTAACCCTGGTTCAAAAATTCATATGAAATATGCACGAAGAAAATCAAGCTTTGATGGAATAATAGATCCTGGTGCTAGGTGAATTCCCTGGTGTAATCTAGGGAAAGCCTAAATAAAACATGTATAGGAGATGCTTTCATTCAATCCTAGCAGTTGCAGACTTTGAGTCTGAAAATTTATTCAGCCTCTTTTTGCAGAATATTTCGATCAATGTCTCCCTGTCTCATATTAGACCGTATTTTTTCGATGGCCTGGAAGGAGATAGAATTGGTGTCACCATCATGGAACTCCCAAACATCCCCCAAAAGGATCTGAGAATAGACATCACCTCTTGGCTTTTGTCGTCATATGTGCTCATTATCCATTATGCCTGTTGTTCAGGTTCTTTACTACGTGGGTTGATCCTGGCTAGCGGCTGATGTACGTGCTTAATGGAGTAACTTCCTGGAGTAGCCACATCTAGAAAATCTCTCCTCCAGTTCGCAGCTAATTTGAACCCAATGAAGTAAGAGCAGTTGCGTCTCATCCTCAGGAACTGGCCTTTGGGAACCTCCTTTCTATTTGTGGCCGTTTCCTGATGTGATTCAACCATCTCTCCCAATTTTTATGATAAGGTCAAGAAACGTGATCGTAGTGGTGTCAATGGTGGCAGTAAACCTCATATTAATATCATTGAGGTTTAAGATGTTCACAAACTGCCAAAACTGATCGACCTCGTACCGTTCCTGTCCAAAACAACAGAATGTCGTTGATGTACCTTAACCACACAGTTATCATCGATGTTCATTCTTCCATAGCGGTCCTGACCGCCAAAGAGGAAGTAGTTGTGTGACAGAACGAACTGGAGGAGGTTCATGACAAACTGATTGTGCATGGTGAAGTGACTACCTCTTGTGTTAAAGAAGTCCCTAACAGCCCCACACCTCTTATCATGAGGTATTGATCTGTAGAGCGTCTCAACATCCAGGCTAGCAATGAGGGTCCCCTCTGGGAAGTTAACATCGTCCAAGTGTCTCAACAAATCCAAAGTGTCTCGCATGTAAGATGGTAGTGCCCGGACCCGTGACAAATGGTCGTAGGATGATGTCAATATACATGCTGACGCCCATAGAGAGGCTGTCTATGCAGGAAACATTGGCCTCCCTTTAAGGGGATAAACCCCTTTATGTATTTTTGGTAGGCAGTAAAAAGTTGGGACCACTGGATTTTTGTATCTCAAAAACAGCTGTTCTTTCTTGCTTATAAGCCTATTAACAAGAGCCCTATCAAGGATATCACATAGTTTCCTGAGTGAACTATCAGTGGGATCGCATTCAAGAATCCTGTATGATTTAGGCCATAGGAGGATACCTAAACACATACGTTTGTATTTATCATAGTCCATAAGGACAATATTACCTCCTTTGTCTGAGGGCTTTAAAATAATGGAGGTAATCTCCTCAAGATTTTTCAATGCTGTTGTATGAGCCCTATTTAGATTACTCCTGCTGTATTGAGATCCAATGCTCACTTTAGATAAATTATGGGTAACCATCTCCTCGAAAATATCAATATACTTGGTGTTAAATATTGGTATTTTTTTGTAATTTTGGGGTGTAAATTGGTAAAGAATATATTTCCACCCTGTCCTTCCCACAGTGATTGGAGGAGATTAATGTCAGGGAGATCTTGGCATTCTTGGCATTTCTTAGCGTCAAATAATGCCATGAATTTTGCCCACCCTAATTTGTGGTTGAATAATGCTATGTCTTTCACCCAACTAAACACATTAAATCGAGTTGTGGGCACTAAAGATAGTCCTTTGGACAAAACCTCAATTTCACATGTGCTTAATATACGAGAAGAAAGGTTAATTATTAGTAAATCATCCTTGAGTGTATTATCATTAGTATCATCCCCCAAAGGAATCATTTGCAAACACATAGCTGTCAATGAACTTGTTTGAGTTTGGTGTCTTCAGTGTTTTGATTGTTCCTGCCCCTTTAAAAAATACTGTGTGATCAGCGGGTCCTCTGATAAAAAAAAATCAGGCTGCTTGGAACTACATTGTGATTTGTACCTTCAGTGTTCTTGTCCTGTCCTGTTTTAGGATGTTTTGAGATTTATGAACAGTGTGCGCCAGAATGAACAGTGTGCTGGACACTTTTGAAAAATGTGCACTAGAATGGGCATGGTTTAAAAGTGTCTAATTTTACGACACATTCATGAAACAGAACAGAATGAATATGGTGCAGATTTTCTTGTGCAAAGAATACCAAGTTTAAAATGGTGCAAACTTATTTGAAGATTCACTTGAAACAGAATTTTGCATGGGCATTCGAGAATTTTTTTTTGGCACGTTGGAGACAAATTTTTTTTAATTTTATGGTGCATCGTAAAAAAGAATTTTGGAAAGTGAAGCCTTATAAAGGTCTGTACGTCAGATTTATAAATATGTCAAACTACAAACAGGATTTGTAGTGTTAGGCAAAGGTCCCATGTTGCGGAAACGCAGCTTTTTTTTGTTGCAGATTTTGTTGTGGTTTTTTGAGCCAAAGCCAAGAGTGGATGCTAAGGCCCCACGTGGCGTAAACGCCGCGATTTGCCCGTGGCGGAAGTGCCACGGAAAAAAAATCACAGCGTTTTACAGTCAGAGCAAAGTGGATGGGATTCTAGTAAATTCCATGCCCACTTTGCGGAAAAAACTGTGCTGCGGACACGTGACGATTTCCAAAACAGGCACAGTTTTGGAAATCGCAGCATGTCAATTATACCTACGGAAACAGCAGCGGTTTCCCCATAGGTATAATTGAAACAGAAAGTCCGCAGAGGAAAACTCTGCAATCTTTCTGTCTAAAGCGCTGCAGGAAGAACCGCGATACGATCCCGCCGAGTATTCTCCCACAGCGCTTTTTTTGGTGTGGGACGCCACGTTGGGCCTTAGCCTCAAACAGTTTTTAAGTTAAGTGTTTGATAGTATTGATAAATGTGCTCCATAATGTTTTGTCTAGATTTCCATAGTCTGATGATGGTCACAATCTCTGTGGATTGTTTTTCTGTAAATAAAATGATCAATTGCATTCATTTTACGGAGAGTGGTTGAAATGGACGATTTTGGTTGATGATCGGACATAAAAATATAGCAGTTGTTTATTTATTACAACTGATCGTAAACTTTAGTCTGCCAAAAATAAATAGGCTGTGCTGGATATATGCAGACAGCGGTCGCTTGAAAATATCAGTGTTTGCTGATCATCAGCCAGTTTGTGCATAGGCTCACTGTACTAAAGTGTCCCCCTTATCAGAAAGTTTATTTGTTAATATTGATAGTGGGATCGCATCATGGCTGTCCAATATCTAATGTATATATTGTTTGCTTTATAGTATCATGGGAAAGCTGGATAACTGTGTGCAGTTGTACTAGTGGAGTTGTGCCTGCTGAACATTAAATCTACCTAAATAAATCTCCCTCATCAATACTCAATTATGCCATACATGTAGCTCGGCAGATTTTGCCTCCACAGGAATGTTGGGTAGTAAATCATGTAAAACTGTAATACTACTAAATATTAAATCAGATTAGACAAACCCCCCCCCCCTCCTCACTACCTAATTGTGCCATATCTAGACAGATTTGCCTTTGAGGAACCTAGCAAAGTCGGCACAATGCATAATATACGGGTATGTTCATATAGAATAATATGGAGCTGACTTTGAGGTAGATTCTGCCTCAAAATCAGCTCCAAAATCCAGCCAGACTGTTTCCAATGGGAGGTAACGCTGGACACTTATTTTTTTCAGTGCACTGAAAAAAGAAGTGTCATACTCATTCTTGCCATGGATTAGAACCCTCTTCATCATCAACAAGTAAAAGCTGTGGTGGAAAGCACAGGGTCTGAAAGTGGAGCAGAATCAGAGACAGAAGTCGACCATAAAATTCCTCTATACTTTCCGCCATGTGAATCTGGCCTAAGGGTGTTCACATTTTCACTTCCTTTCTGCTGCAGATATTTAGAGTATTTTTTAGTAGTTGGAAAAGATGTGTCCTCATTTTTACATAAATTGCTGGAAAAAGTGTAAATAGCCATTGCAGCTCTACAAAGCTAAAATTAGTGTAGTTTCAACGATTCCCTGCTTCAGGTTCCTCACCATTGCCAAGCTAACAAATTCCATTATTGTCACTTAGATCTAAGCACTTCTCCTTTCCCTCAAACTTAGTTTCAGTAGTGATGGCATGCTGGTGCATCTGCCTGGGCCTAAGAATTGTTTGCAAAGGTGGAAGAAATTCCTGTAACCAGGAATGAGTCTTGCATAATGCAAATATACAGGGACAATGGGACAGAACTACTTTACCAAAATTAAGATTTTATCATAACCATTTTATAAGAAGAAAACCTCACAATCAAGAGAGTGCTCGACTAGATAGCTTAAACCACTTCCTGCCCAGTACCGTACTATTAAAGGTGTTTTCCGGCCCCAAATTGATTTTTCATACTGATTACTTATTCACAGTACATGTCATCAGTATGTGATCTGTAAGGTGCAACACCTGGACCAGCACAAATCAGCTGTTGTAGCAGCCTCCGGGTGTCGGGATATTGCTGCACTACTCTTATTACTTGAATCAGAGAGCCAGTGTGTGTTTCCCTTTCACTGCTGTAACTTCTGGTGCCCGTAGGATGTCGTTACAGTTGCTGTTTCGCTTTTTTCTATGACCATTCATAGCATGTCTGACAAATCATTCTCACATTCACAGATATCAAAGCCAAATGAATTTGACATCATGTTGGAAATCCCTCTATCAACTTACAACTCAATTGAATTAACAAACTTTGATGGGAAAGGTCCGTTCTACACATTGGCTTTTAAAGATCGAAAGCCACAAGCCATGAATAAATATCTTGATTCAGAAGAAAATATTTCAGCCAGATCAATAGTGGAAGAATTCAGAGCTCTTATCAAGGAAGTTATTGCCAAGACAGGTGAGTGAGTCCTATGAAATTTAAGTTTTTACTCCCTTATATTCACTGATGATCAATTGATGCAGGTTGCTATCTATACAAGTATATGGATATATTAATTTAAAGAAGCAATGGAAGGCAGCACTCCAAATACAACTCCTCTTCATTCTCAATGCAACATTTCAGCTCTGGACTCACTTTTTCTAAAACAGAGCTAAAGGGTTGCATTGGGAATAAAGAGGTATTATATTTGGAGTGCTGCCTTCCATTGATTTTTTATATTTTTGGATTTCTTTGGATCAGGAGTTTATCAATCCATGCACCAATATTTATTATATATAATATAACATCTTACTGTGCTGATGGTATTTTATATATGATATATTGTGCTACCTCTCTATATATAAAAATGAATTTCTATTGTTGAAGTCTGTTTGTTCTTTATGCACGGCATGTATGTATTAAATAGGGCACATAGGCACATCAGGCATCTCCAAAGATTTTACAGTGCTGCGGAATATGTTGGCGCTATATAAATAAAATGTATTATTATTATTATTTTAGACCAGGTTTCAGCTCTCTAGGACCTACTCAACATATTCACAAAAGCAAATATAGCACCACTGGCTTCCACATCAAGGACCTCCCCTCTCTCCATATCATATCACACGGACCCATATTAGCTAACAGAAGTATACAGATCCTTCTTTCTTGATTGCAACACTCACTATTGTTCTCTTTTTTATCAACAATTATCAGAGGACAGCACTCACATGACCCGTATTGAGGGTGGGTACACACTTGCGGTGGGACTCCGTCTGCCGCGAATTCGACCAGAAAACTGGATAGGCACTGGATAGGGAAAGGTTTGCAACGCTTTGCTTAAAAACCCATTCACTTGAATGGGTTTTTAAAGCAATGCGTGGGTGTGCGCTTATACTCTCTGCTCTGCGAAGACAGTTTTTTTCGTCGGAAATAAAGTCTGACATGCAGGACTTTGTGTCCGACAAAAAAAAAAAGCTCTCACACCTTTCACTCTTGATAGCTTCACTTACATACAGCATTATTAGAGGATTACAGCACTCACTTACTGTTGTTCTCTGTTATCAGCCAAATCAGAGGACAGCACTCACATAACCCACATTAGCCAGTAGAAGTTTGCTGGTCCTTCATATTTTTTTCTTTTTTTTTTTTTTTTTAAAGTTAGTTTATTGAAAATTGTACAACATAGTACATGACAGGAATATATAATGCAAAATAAATTACAAAAGAACATAGTCCGGAAGTTGTATGGAGATATAAAAAGAACCAGACAAAATACAACAAAGAACCAAAACAGTGCTGCATTTTCCATAGTAGAAATAAAATATCAAGCACAAGTTGTCCAGTAGAAAGTCCTGGCTAAGGAGCCGCAAGTATCACAGATTCCAATCTGACCTGTGGAGGGCAAAAGCATATACAAAAAGAAAAAACACATACAAATATATACATCAACCCAACCCTCGTATCACAATCGTAGGAAGACCCAATGAATAACATGGACAATACGGTGCAAGTAAGGCCAAGGGCTTTTCCCCCGCATCTAAGCAATAAATGTGTTCAGGGCAGTACAAAAGAATGGGGCCGTGTACAGAGTTAGAGGTGAAGCACACCAATAGCCCCAAACCTTTTGGAATTTTTGAGGGCAATTCCTGCCCTTATATACCATTTTATTATATGGGATAATATAATTTACCAACTTCCTCCATATAGATAGGGAGGGGGGGACGGGGAGCCATCCAGCGTAAGGCAATAGCCTTTCTGGCTAAGAAAAGGGATTCTCACAAGAAGATGCGAGAGTGGTGAGGCCACATCTCCACATCCAGAATACCAAATAAGCATATTTCAGGTGAGAGTGGAATTGGGGACAATAGGTTCATGACCTCAGTCGAAAAAACATTAATTATAGGGCACTCCCAGATCATGTGCCAAAAGTCAGAGTACATAATAGTGCATTGCAGACATCTAGGTTGTTGTGGCCATCCCATTTTATGCAGACGTGCAGGGGTCAAATAACTTTGATGCAAAATATATACTTGTATTAGCTTATTGTTAGCAGTTGGGGAGACAAACTGTGTGGAGGTCAGAGAATGTCTCATCAGTGAGAGTAGGAATAAGAGTGCGTCATTTCAGTAAAGCAGGGGACTCTAGATGAGACATCTTGACCTGTATGAGATGAGCATATAATGCCGAGATGAGGCCCTGGGGACCTTGAGACCTAAACACCCCTATACAGTGCTGGCCAAAAGTATGGGCACCCCTGCAATTCTGTCAGATAATACTCAATTTCTTCCAGAAAATGATTGCAATCACAAATGCTTTGGTAATAATATCTTCATTTAATTTGTCTTCAATGGAAAACCACAAAAACAATTGTCAAAAAGCCAAATTGGATATAATTCCACACCAAACATAAAAAAGGGGGTGGACAAAAGTATTGGCACCCTTTGAAAATTCATGTGATGCTTCTCTAATTTGTGTAATTAACAGCACCTGTTACTTACCTGTGGCACATAACAGGTGGTGGCAATAACTAAATCACACTTGCAGCCAGTTGAAATGGATTAAAGTTGACTCAACCTCTGTCCTGTGTCCTTGTGTGTACCACATTGAGCATGGAAAAAAGAAAGACCACCAAAGAACTGTCTGAGGACTTGAGAAGCAAAATTGTGAGGAAGCATGAGCAATCTCAAGGCTACAGGTCCATCTCCAAAGACCTGAATGTTCCTGTGTCTACCGTGCGCAGTGTCATCAAGAAGTTTAAAGCCCATGGCACTGTGGCTAACCTCCCTAGATGTGGATGGAAAAGAAAAATTGACGAGAGATTTCAATGAAAGATTGTGCGGATGGTGGCTAAAGAACCTCGACTAACATCCAAACAAGTTCTAGCTGCCCTGCAGTCCGAGGGTACAACAGTGTCAACCCGTACTATCCGTTGGCGTCTGAATGAAAAGGGACTCTATGGTAGGATACCCAGGAAGACCCCACTTCTGACCCAGAGACATAAAAAAGCCAGGCCGGAGTTTGCCAAAACTTACCTGAGAAAGACAAAAACTTTTTGGAAGAATGTTCTCTGGTCAGATGAGACAAAAGTAGAGCTTTTTGGGAAAAGGCATCAACATAGAGTTTACAGGAAAAAAAAAGAAGCCTTCAAAGAAAAGAACACGGTCCCTACAGTCAAATATGGCGGAGGTTCCCTGATGTTTTGGGGTTGCTTTGCTGCCTCTGGCACTGGACTGCTTGACCGTGTGCATGGCATTATGAAGTCTGAAGACTACCAACAAATTTTGCAGCATAATGTAGGGCCCAGTGTGAGAAAGCTGGGTCTCCCTCAGAGGTCATGGGTCTTCCAGCAGGACAATGACCCAAAACACACTTCAAAAAGCACTAGAAAATGGTTTGAGAGAAAGCACTGGAGACTTCTAAAGTGGCCAGCAATGAGTCCAGACCTGAATCCCATAGAACACCTGTGGAGAGATCTCAAAATGGCAGTTTGGAGAAGGCACCCTTCAAATCTCAGGGACCTGGAGAAATTTGCCAAAGAAGAATGGTCTAAAATTCCAGCAGAGCATTGTAAGAAACTCATTGATGGTTACCGGAAGCGGTTGTTTGCAGTTATTTTGTCTAAAGGTTGTGCTACCAAGTATTAGGCTGAGGGTGCCAATACTTTTGTCCGGCCCATTTTTGGAGTTTTGTGTAAAATGATCAATGATTTGACTTTTATTTCATTCTCTTTTGTGTTTTTTCATTGCAAGCAAAATAAATGAAGATATTATTACCAAAGCATTTGTGATTGCAATCATTTTCTGGAAGAAATTGAGTATTATCTGACAGAATTGCAGGGGTGCCAATACTTTTGGCCAGCACTGTAAGAGGGTATGTAGAGATGTGTACATCTGGTGGAGAAAACTGTGTGGACATGGCATGCCTCATTTGGAGAAATCTATAGAATTGAGTATGGGGGTACCAAATTGGTTGTTGTCATAAACATCCACCAAGGACAACTCCAAACTGCTCCCAACGTGCATCCGGGAGGGCATATATTTCAGTCAAACCTGGATTATTCCACATCAGGGTTTCACTAGAATCTCCAATGTAAGCCGACCACTCGCTTAGCCTGTTGCCAAACCTGTGTTGCCAATGTATGGGTCGGTAGCAGGCTACTTCTATACAGGTGAGGGTGTTCCAACACCGGTTATAGATTTGGTATATGTAGATGATACACTAGATGTGCCTCCAGACCAGGTAGAGGATCTGCCAATAACCAAGACCTAAGATAGCAAAGTTGGCCAGCTAGATAGTATAGAAATATGTCAGGGAAAGCCATCCTACTCATATCTTTAAGTCGTTGTAAGGTGGAGAGGCGTACTTTAGACCTTGAGCTGCCCCATATAAAAGGAATAAGCAGAGAGTCCAATTATTTGAAAAACTTCTGTGGGACTGACACAGCTTCATGCTCTAAAACATACAAACATTTGGGAAGAACCAGGATTTTGATGAGGTTAATTCGCCCAGCAACAGACAAGGGCAAGGCTCCCCACACCTTAAATTTTACATGGAAGTGACCAAGGAGTGGGGTTACATTTAGACTCAGGAATTGTTTATGGTCATTGGAGATATGAATTCCCAAGTATTTACAAGTATCTACAACCTTAAGGCCACCACAGACATACTCTCCAGCATTCACCGGTGGCTGTTTGGAAAGGGACATATATGATGATTTAGACCAATTTATCCATAGACCAGAGAATATACCAAATTAATCAATTATTCCCATAGCCCTGGGGAGTGTATGAGTAGGGTAAGACATGAATAATAAAAGGTCATAAGCATAGAGGGCTGTCCTCTCCTCCCTAGTGGCAATAATAACTCCTTTGTAAATCGGGAGGTGGCAATAATAGCAAGAGGCTCTTTTGCCAGTACAAAGAGTAATGGAGATAACAGACATCCCTGTTGAGTCCCCCTATGATGAGTGAAGTATGGGGACAGAGCACCATTAATGAAGAGTGCAGCTCTACTGTTTAACCTGAAGAAGGGCCATTCCACCGAATCAAATGCCTTAGTGGCATCTAGAGAGGCCACTGCCCAATTTAGCTTAAGAGCAGCCCCTATTTGAGAAACTACCTGGACCTGTCTAAGATTATCAGAAGTGTATTTGCCGGGCACAAAGCCCGTTTGATCCGGGTGAATCAAATTTAGAACTACGGTGTTCAACCAATTAGCCAGAATTTTTGTAAGCAGCTTATAATCAATATTCCAGAGAAAAATAGATCTATATGACCCTCAATCCAGAGGTTCCTTATCTGGTTTGGGAAGGAGAACAATATTAGCATCATAGAAGGAATCCGGTAGAGTGCGGGCCACAAATGCAGCCTGGTACCATTTTAACAAGACAGGAAGCAATATATCTTGATATTGTGTATATACCTCTATGGGAATACCATCCAGGCCTGGCCATGTCAGCTAAGCATCAGACAATTCCTCCAACTTAAGGGGGGAGTCTACAAACTCCCACTGCTCCGCTGTCAGAGTTGGAAAGGGAACACCTGTGAAACATTGATCTTGAGTATGGGCATGTAACTGAGATTGGTAAAGGGTTGAGTAGTACTGATGAAAATGGTCATGGATGGCTACACTATCAGAGAGGGTGACTCCATCAACCAAATTAATTATCAAAATAGCCGGGGAGGCCGCGTTGTAATGAATCAAATGTGCTAAAAGGATGATAGACTGATTTTCCAATTCATAAAACCATTGTTTAGCAAATAATTGGGACCTACGGGCCTTTTCATGCAGGACATGGAGATATTGTCTGCCTAGTTGAAGCCACTCGGTCCTGGAGTCATCAGTAGGATTAGCTATATTCGCGGCCTCCAATAGGGTACATCTTTCAGCCAATTCTTTCTCCAGGGAAGATGATTCTCTCTTAATATATGAAATAGAGGACTTAAGACAACCCCGCAGATAAGCTTTTGTAGTCTGCTATAAAACAGTAGGTGTAGTGGTAGGGGAATTGATATCTAAAAAAGCCTCCAACTTATCCGGTATACGGTCATGCACAGCTATACGCTTAGGCCAAAAGGGATGAATTTGCCAATTGTGGAGGGCTAAAAATGTTAGTTTCCCCGAATTCAAGTACCAACAGTTAATGATCAGACATTGCCCTGGGTAAATATGAGGTATCAACTAACTGGGAACAGGCCTTAATAATACCCAGTGCATGATCAATACGGGATAGAGAGTGATGATTAGAATAGTGACAGGAGAATACCAGGGCCTGTGGATATTTAAAGGGGTATTCCCATGTACATAACCATTTTTAAATTTGTAAATAATTAAAAGTTAAATATTTTTGCAAATATAATTAATTAAACATTTTGCAGAGTTTTAAAGATTTTCTCTAAATATCTTGTGGTCACCATCTTGTTGTCTTGATTGGTTGCCAATGGATACGACCATGAATGCAAGATCTTTCTAAGGTCAGAAAATCAGTAATGGTTTCCTTATCGTGGCTGGGATATCTTCTGATACATGTAGTTTCCCTGCCTGATAACCCAGCTACAATAAGAAAATCATGGCTGGGTTTTTGACAAGTCCCAGACCACATAAAGTTTCTGTATTTATGGTCGTATCCATTGGCAACCAATCAAGACAACAGACTGTCACCACTAAGATGAATAGAGGAAATCTTTGAAACTCTGCAGAATTTTTAACTACTTTTATTTGCAAAAATGTTTAAATTTTAGTTATCTACAAATATAGATATGGTTATGTTCATGGGAATACCCCTTTAAGGCGCCATAGATCATGCCAACCCAGTTCCTGTACAAGCTGGGCCAGAGGAGTAAGGTGAGTACTAGAAGTGGCTGGTACACCAACATTGAACAAAGCAAGAGAAGCATCCATCAGCTTATTAAAATCACCCATGCAAATCACTGTAGCGGCAGGGAATTGTGCCACAAAATGAGCTGCTTCGTGCAAGACTGAGAAGTCAGAGGGAGGTGGCGAATAAAGTCCTGGGATGACATAAAGTTTGGAGTCTATCCAGGCCTGAGTAAACACAAAGCGCCCATCTGGGTCTGTGAAAGATCCTCAGTGCGCCAACACCGCTTTGGCCCACACCTGAGACTTCTTTCATAAAAAAAATACACACTCACTGCCAGTGAGTGCTGGGTTCACAAGATAAATACAAGACAAGCTTTCTAAATTTTGTATATTTATTAACCCCTAGATGGGTCGGTATTAACATCTAACACATGCAGTTCAGAACAGATATGCAGATGTGTGCAAGCATTAACAGTTACTAGTTACAATATACAGTACAATAAAATAAAAGGGAATAAAAGTGAAATAATTACTTTACCACACATATCCTGGATGTGGCTCTATAATCCAACCCTCACACATGGCATGTGGGGATAACCAGTGGAGGCAGCAACATCAACACAACATTCCAGCCTGCATGCTCATCACAGTCTCTCTGTAGGAGTCTCTTAGTAGTCTCATCATAGTATCCTCCCAGTGGTAGTCTGTCTCACTGACCTCGTACCTCATCTTTTATACCCTTGATTACACCACTCAGAATGAGGTCACCGGTGACGGCAAGTCTGATTGACTAACGCACTCAAGTCCAGATTCTTTGTAAGAAGATGGGATTAAGTGGAACGAAACAATGTTATCAACCATGTCTGATCAACAGCCCAGGCTGAACAATGCATGTGTATTTGATCACCCAGGGCTGTGTAGGAATTGGAGCCATTCTGGGATGGATACAAAGCCCTATTGTTACATTGTTGCCACTGCTGACAACATATACCTAGGATTAGAGCTGCGCACATTATGAATAAATGGAACTAAGAGAGAGATACGCTACCCAGAGATCAAAATACATCTTTGAGTTATAGCCATATTTAAGTGGAATCATCACACCTCCCCCTTTTAGATGGGGCTTGTAGGAAGTAGGGGCCTGTGCCCCTCTTCTGAGAGCACCTCTGCTGCTTCAGCTCCTCAGGCTCTGGCCCCAAGGCTTCCCCACCCCCCCCCCCCCCGGGGTCCCAGCAGACTCGGGCCTTGTCAGACTCCGAGGGTGGTTGAGCGGCACGCGCCTTCAATATGTCCAGACTAGGGTCAGCTTGGACAGCATCTCTGAACTCTTGGCTGGAGTGAGACAAAAGAGAGGTGCATGTTACATAGCTGCCGGACCCTTCTGGCTCTCTAGTCTGACTAGGGACACTTCTAAGACTCAGGCCCGGAGCCACGTACACTTGGCTACCTCCTGCCTGTTCTGGGTCTGCTTTCTGAGTACTGGCATCCCGTGGAGCCACACTCATGACCCCAGGTCTTTGGGATACCAGTTCAGAGACCCCATCCTGGCGGTCTCTCAGGGTCTCTCTCACACTAGCCTCTAGATGGGAGAGTTCTAGGGGATTCTGCACCTACCCCTTTGCTTCCAAACCTAGGGGCACCTATGGTTCTGGCACAGGTATGTTTGGACCCTGTTCTCCCTCCCAGACGCCTTGCTCCTTTGGGCCTACACCCTGTTCCTCCTGTACTTGGGTGGGTGATGGTGATACCTTGGGCAACTGACTGAGATCATGCTTCCCCAAACCATCCCCCCACAATACATTGACAGGTAATACATTTGACATACCCCCTTCTTGGATCACACCTCCAGTACCCCATGCCATCTGCACTTGGGCCATGGGCACTCCTGGAATAGAACTGGACAGAAGAGACGTGTATGTCTCCAACCGGCCGGACTCCTCCGGCTTCAAGGGAGTGAGGCTAGTCATGGCGGTCTCAGCACCGACTCCAGGTGGTGTAGGCAATGGTTCAAGGGTTGGAATTTCCTCCACCCTTGTAGCACTCTGGCTGCGGGCTAACACCGCACTACCAGCAGTCCGTCCCTCACCTGGATCGGCCATGAGATCCACATAGCCTACCTGACCACCTGGCACCTGGTCAGCAGTTGGGTGCTTATCGGATGCACTGGGCGAAATAGTAGAAGTCGCTTCCAGTGACTCAGAAGAGCTACCCTGTACACTTTCACAACAAGCATTGGCAATTGTTAATTCACACCGGGCCTCAATGAGATCTGTGGTAGACATATTAACAAGCTGGGAGGGGAGACGCCCCCACAGATGTGGGTGTGTCTACAGACAAGGTCTCACTGGCTCCTAGCACGGGAGTGAACAAAGCATCAATAACATTTTTGCTGAGCTGGGTTGCAGGAAGCTCATTTGCAGCTTCCCTGTTCTCAGCTGAAGGCGACTCATTAGCATTTACATTTACTGCCATGGGAAGTATCGCAGAGGGGGGGTTACGGGCCCTCTCTGCAGATATGACAGACACATTATCAACATTAATCATAGACAATTTATCACAGTCAATGGGGGTGCTCCCCACCCCATATTGGGACATCATAGGTCCTAAATCAGTTCCCAACAGTACATTAGCAGGCAAATCAGTCAATAGTCCCACAGTCCGCATTCCTTTTCCTGCACCCCAGTCCAGATACACAGATGGGGCACCTGCTGTGGCTTGGGAAGCAGGGAAGTTCTCAGGGCGGTTGGGGCACTCCTCCTTGAAATGTCCTGTCTGGTTACAGGCATGGCCCCGCCGCACCTCCCCTTGGGGTTTGGGGAAGGTCACCCGGGCGCCCAGAGTTCTTGGGACAGGGGAGGGACCACCCGGGGCATAGTTTGTCTCACCCGACCTGACGACAGACGGCTGTGGTGAACTCCGGCCTGGCTTCTCCTTCCAACTTGAGGGTCTCTGCAGGGTTGTTGGAGTTTGCGCAGGGGCGGTTTGTGCCTGCTGGGAGAGCTCCATCCTTTTGAGCTCAAGCTGATACTGCCGCTCAGCCTGCCGCTCTGCTGCCTCACAATCTGCCTGCCGTTCTGCTGCCTCACGATCTGCCTGCTGTTCTGCTGCCTGCCGTTCTTGTTTTACAGCTTCCTGAAAGCGGCACATCACCTGCAGGTATGTGTTAGGGTCACTGGTGCCTATTTGCTGCAGGGCCATTTGCCAGTATGAAGCCATTCCCCCCACAAGGCTGGGGCTACTGGTCCCTCCTGGTGAAGTAATCCTTGGGACCGGGCTGCTTGCCGCACTTCCTGGCCTAGCTCCAAAATCAGGACTCTGCATGGCTGTGGCTGCCTCCATTTCAGCCATACGTTCAGGATCTCCAAAAGCCTGGTTCTGCAGTTCTGGAGATCTGCTTCTGAGCCCACTAGCCATCCACTGGTATTTGCCAAATAAAAGAAAGGATAGAATACAAAGAGTAAGGGAGGGGAACAGCACTGTATCAAACTTTCACTGTATCTTAATGCTTGCTTTAATACCGAGCTTGTCTCATAGGATTACCACAATCCCCAGCGTCTGAGTGATAAAGGCCACCAACACACGCTGTTTATCCTAAGAATCCCACTACGCTGCCACCAATGTGAAAGATCCTCAGTGCGCCAACACCGCTTTGGCCCACACCTGAGACTTCTTTCATAAAAAAACCACACTCACCGCCAGTGAGTGCTGGGTTCACAAGATAAATACAAGACAAGCTTTCTAAATTTTGTATATTTATTAACCCCTAGATGGGTCAGTATTAACATCTAACACATGCAGTTCAGAACAGATATGCAGATGTATGCAAGCATTAACAGTTACTAGTTACAATATACAGTACAATAAAATAAAAGGGAATAAAAGTGAAATAATTACTTTACCACACATATCCTGGATGTGGCTCTATAATCCAACCCTCACACATGGCATGTGGGGATAACCAGTGGAGGCAGCAACATCAACACAACATTCCAGCCTGCATGCTCATCACAGTCTCTCTGTAGGAGTCTCTTAGTAGTCTCATCATAGTATCCTCCCAGTGGTAGTCTGTCTCACTGACCTCGTACCTCATCTTTTATACCCTTGATTACACCACCCAGAATGAGGTCACCGGCGACGGCAAGTCTGATTGACTAACGCACTCAAGTCCAGATTCTTTGTAAGAAGATGGGATTAAGTGGAATGACACAATGTTATCAACCATGTCTGATCAACAGCCCAGGCTGAACAATGCATGTGTATTTGATCACCCAGGGCTGTGTAGGAATTCAATGGAGCCATTCTGGGCGGATACAAAGCCCTATTGTTACATTGTTGCCACTGCTGACAACATATACCTGTGATTAGAGCTGCGCACATTATGAATAAATGGAACTAAGAGAGAGATACGCTACCCAGAGATCAAAATACATCTTTGAGTTATATCCATATTTAAGTGGAATCATCACAGGGTCTTAAACAGTAAGGCCTGGTTCCCAGCGGAGTCTGTGATGGACTAGGAAAGACACACCTCTAGAGTAAGAAGTAGGAGTGGACCCAAGGTTTTTGCAAGTATCTGATTGTATCAGCGGTCAGATGTGTTTCCTGTAGACATACAAAATCAGGATTATATTGTCTAAGGTGGGAAAAAATAACAGAACGTTTTTTTTGCACTGCCCATGCCCCGCACATTCCATGAGAGCAATTTAAGGGTCGCCATAATGTGGTACAATCATATTATATATCGTGGAGGAGAGGCTATCTCTGACCCCTGTTAGTAATGACAATACTGGAGCATTTGAGTGAGAAAAGGACATGCAACTTTCCATAAACTCAAACGGATTACCCCCTTCAGACCACCCTGGTAAGCCCAGGTTTCGCAGGTTGTCGCGATGGAGTCTATTTTCAAGATCATCTGCTCTCTGAGTCCGTAATTCAGCTGCTCTTTCTAGTGTAGCAAGTTTTACCGGCACTGGGGCTGAGTTATCCTCCAAGAGAGAGATGCGATCCTCCGCCTCTTTTACCTGACCCCGTAAAATCTGAATGTCCAGGCACAAGAAGCCCACATCAATTTTAACTTCCTTGATTTCAGCCATGAGGAACGAGATACTGGACTGAATCGCTTCAAGCAACTGCTCCGTGACCTGCCGAAACGTGGGTTCTACATCCTCAGTAGGAGACGCCATTGGCGGTGGATCCAGTGGGCTACATTGTGGCTGTTCCCTGGCAAAGCCCAGGAGGTGTTCAGAAGCTGATCCTTTATGTTGGTGACTCATAGCAAGTGAAATGGTACAGCAATCATGTAGTGGACCAGCAGGTGTGTCACCAAGTAGTATCGCCAGCAGGTATCCCAAAGGAAGGGGGATGAGGCAGTAGTCCAGAAGCAGAACAGGTCCTTCATTCTTAAATTCTTAATTGCCTCACTGACATACACCAATAACTGCAGCACTCGGTCTGTCCTTAAGAAAAAAAAAAATAGAGCACCACTAGCTTCCACATCAATTATCTCTCATATCACATGACCTGTATTAACCAATAAAATCTTTTTCACTGACATACACCATTATCACAGGATTGCAGCACCCAATCTCTTTTATCAGCCACTATCACAGGATTGTATATTCTTAGCTTCACTGACATACGCCATTATGCAGCATCTTGACTTATGCACAAAAGCAAATATAGCACCACTGATTTTAAATGATGGCCCTTCCTCAATATCACATCACATGACCTGTATTAGCCAATATAAGCTCACAGGTCCTTCATTCTTGATAGCCTCACTGATATACACCATTATCAGAGGACTGCTGCATGGTAGAGGCTAAATACTATACTCCTTAAGGACATTTGATTGGTCACCACCTCCTATGGCAACACCCACTCTGTGACTGTTAGTACTTGGCACCATGCCCTGTGTCAAAGGCAGGTTATGGTGGCATTTTGGAGAGGCATAGAGTGACCCGCTAGACCACACAGCTAACACACCCAGAACCAAGATTGTGCCACCTTCTGGGACCACGTGAAGTGGGTGAAACCAAGAAGAAGGTCCTTATGAAGTCTAGCACTCACTCACTGTTATTAGCCATTATCACAGCATTGTACAGTGGGGAAAAAAGTATTTAGTCATCCACCAATTGTGCAAGTTCTCCAACTTAAAAAGATGAGGCCGGCCTGTAATTGTCATCATAGGTAGACCTCAACTATGAGAGACAAAATGAGAAAACAAATCCAGAAAATCACATTGTCTGATTTTTTAAGAATTTATTTGCAAATTATGATGGAAAATAAGTATTTGGTCACCTACAAACAAGCAAGATTTCTGGCTCTCACAGACCTGTAACTTCTTCTTTAAGAGGCTCCTCTGTCCTCCACTCATTACCTGTAGTAATGGCTCCTGTTTGACATTGTTATCAGTATAAAAGACACCTGTCCACAACCTCAAACAGTCACACTCCAAACTCCACTATGGTGAAGACCAAAGAGCTGTGGAAGGACACCAGAAACAAAATTGTAGACCTGCACCAGGCTGGGAAGACTGACTCTGCAATAGGCTAGCAGCTAACTGTGGGAGCAATAATTAGAAAATGGAAGACATACAAGACCACTGATAATCTCCCTCGATCAGGGGCTCCACGCAAGATTTCACCCCGTGGGGTCAAAATGATCACAAGAACGGTGAGCAAAGATCCCAGAACCACACGGGGAGACCTAGTGAATGACCTGCAGAAAGCTGGGACTAACGTAACAAAGGCTACCGTCAGTAACACACTACACCGCCAGGGACTCAGATCCTGCAGTGCCAGACGTGTCCCCCTGCTTAAGCCAGTACATATCCAGGCCCGTCTGAAGTTTGCTAGAGAGCATTTGGATGTTCCAGAAGAGTATTGGGAGAATGTCATATGGTCAGATGAAACCAAAGTAGAAATGTTTGGTAGAAACACAACTCATCGTGTTTGGAGAAGCGTGAATGATGAGTTGCATCCAAAAAACACCATACCTACTGTGAAGCATGGGGGTGGCAACATCATGCTTTGGGGCTGTTTCTCTGCAAAGGGACCCGGACGACTGATCCGTGTACATGAAAGAATGAATGGGGCCATGTATTGTGAGATTTTGAGTGCAAACCTCTTTCCATCAGCAAGGGCATTGAAGATGAAACGTGGCTGGGTCTTTCAGCATGACAATGATCCCAAGCACACCGCCAGGGCAACGAAGGAGTGGCTTCGTAAGAAGCATTTCAAGGTCCTGGAGTGGCCTATCCAGTCTCCAGATCTCAACCCCATAGAAAACCTTTGGAGGGAGTTGAAGGTCCGTGTTGCCCAGCGACAGCCCCAAAACATCACTGCTCTAGAGGAGATCTGCATGGAGGAATGGGCCAACATACCAGCAACAGTGTGTGCCAACCCTGTGAAGACTTACAGAAAATGTTTGACCTCTGTCATTGCCAACAAAGGATATATAACAAAGTATTGAGATGAACTTTTGTTATTGACCAAATACTTATTTTCCACCATAATTTGCAAATAAATTCTTTAAAAATCAGACAATGTGATTTTCTGGATTTGTTTTCTCATTTTGTCTCTCATAGTTGAGGTCTACCTATGATGTCAATTACAGGCCGGCCTCATCTTTTTAAGTGGGAGAACTTGCACAATTGGTGTCTGACTAAATACTTTTTTTCCCCACTGTATATTCTTGGCTTCACTGATATACACCATTATCAGAGTATCACCACACATGGCCTATATTACACAGTGGCATTTGTCTGAAAACTGTTTTTTGTATGCTGCAGTCTCCAGGATTTGGTGATTTTTATTTTTTTAGGTTGTGCACTTTACTACAAAATCCCATATGGGAAGGTACACTGGAGCGGTTGTCTATACTAGTGGTTCTCACAGCGTGGGGACAGCGCCCCCCCCCCAGAAGGTTGTTTGTGGGGTTTGTCTCCCACAAACTACTATTTTACTCTGTCCCAACAGAGACCCAGGGAAGAGGATCAAACATAAAAACAGTGTTACTCACCTCCTCTGGGCTCCAGTGCTGCTCCCGATGCTCTTCCGACTTCCAGGGACCGCTGATGCCTTTGGTTGGACCTCAGCATTCACGTGGCATTATGATGTTATGCGTCATGCGACAATTGGGGCTAGTTTAGCTTCAAAGGTGGCAGCTTCCTGGACTTTACAGAGAAGTTTGTGGCGCTAGGTGCCAAAAAAACCGCAGAACAGGAAACAGCAATCCAAAAAAAATGGCTTTATTCAGCTTGTAAAAGTAGACAGGAACAAAAATAACAAAACAGCCTAGCCCGCATACAGGGCAATATCTTACTACTTGAACCCTGACTAACTTCTGAGGGCAAGCTTTACTGAGGTTTCTTCTTAGTGGTCTGGCTCACACTGAGCTTAACCAGTCCCTTCTGGAACCCAGTCCTCTTGGAACAGACCACCTGTCCGTCTCCAACTGGTTCCACTGTCCTGCTGTGTGCACTCCCTCTGGAGTGAAGCCCCCAGGTATGGGTGTGGTCGAGGACCTTTTCAATCCTGTTTTTGGGTCGCTCTCCAGCGCCCTCTAGGTTCACACTCTCAAAGTCATTACGCTACATGACCCATGTCCATGACGTGCTCTCCGGAGGCCGGAGAAGCACTGGAAGCAGCGCTGAGGCCCAGGGAACATGAGTAACACTGTTTTTATGTTTCATCATCTCCCCTGGGCCTCCGCTCATTATACTCTGAGGGTCTGAATAGACCCCAGAGTATTATTGTAGTTGGTGGGTGACGAACCCCCAAAAATTTCAAGTTCAGCCAACCTGAAATTGTTAGAAAATCCCTATGTATGTGGGATTTTTTTATTTCATTAATGTAGGGGCCACTATGGGACATTATACTGTATGGATAGGCTACAATGGGACATTATACTGCATGGGGGCTGCTATGGCACTGTGGAGGTTATTTTACATGTAGGAGACAGTGAGGTGGCCACTGATTTGCAACTTCCTTTGGTGGAAAACCCCTTTAAACCTTAAAGGGGTTCTCCAGGGAATCTGTTAACACTTCCTCTCAAGTTTTTAGGAATGGTATCTAGGAGTTCTGGTCTTTTCCAACACCTGGCCCCTAAGTCTGTCTGTCTCTTTCCTCCTCTCCCATGTTCACAGATACTTACCTATGCTATTAGGGATGGCAGACTAGATCATTATAATAGTAAAGCTAGCCTCCATAGTAAAGGTAACTAGTGTTAGGAGTTATACATGTGTTCACATGTTTACTGCCATCAACAGGTTGTGGTGATATTACAATTGTTAATGTAATGTTTTATGTGTCTCAATAAAGTTATTGTTGAATTATTCTTCATGGCTTCAGGAAACATTGTGAGACAGAAGCCCTAATAACATTTAGAAAAGCAACAAGAATGAATTCTCCGATTATTAATGCTGCAGGACAGAAAATGGCTGCCAACAACTTCCATGTGTCATCTATGGACTGTAAAGGGAACCTAGCAGGTAACTGGGCATATTTCAGATCCCAGAGGAAAGATTATGAAATGGTAACTGAAATAGATAAGAGAAAACCCAAAGTAAGGATGGTGACTGCATGTTTATCAGCACCTCAGACTCACTGATATTGATAAGCAACAAATACTTAAAATTCTGTATGCATTACAGAGTCATTTTATGCCAGTACATAACATTATATATGAGAGGTACTGTGACAAAGCCAAGGCAGTGGCAGCAACTTGTGAGTTTGGAGAATTACATGAAGAATTTATCAGATACAAAAGAAGTCCAGGGATCAAGAGACATTAATGCAAGAAAGACAATGCTCAAAGTACCAGACTTGAATCTGCAGAGAGCTATTGCAGGCAGGGCCGCTTTAACCATAGGGCCAATGGTGCACTTGCACCGGGCCCTATGGTACTGGGGCCCCCATTGGGCATACCTCCCAACCGTCCGGGATTCCAGGTCCTGTCCCGGTCGGCGGGAGGTATGTTCCCGGTATCAACTCATCTGCGTCCACTCCGGACAGCCCCTGCTTCACCATTGTGTATAAAGCACATCCTTGTGTGCTCCAGTCCCTGGAGCTGCAGGCGCGATGTGATGACGTCACTCACATCGCTCTTCCAGCTCTCTGAACAGTCCGGGAGAAGAGACCTCACAGAGTGGCAGCGGAGCGAGGAGAGGTATCAGTGTTTTGTTATATTAAACTGGTGGCAGATAAAGAGGGGACATTAAACTGGGGACAGATGAAGGTGGCACATTAAACTGAGGGCAGATGAAGGGAGACATTAAACTGGGGCAAATAAAGAGGGACATTAAACTGGGGGCAGATGGAGGAGGGCATTAAACTGGGGGCAGATGCCCCTCGCACTCCTTGTCGGCCCTAATCACCGTCATCCTGAAATCTGGGAAGGACCCCGCCAGCTGTGCTAGTTACCGCCCGATTTCCCTAATCAACCTTGACGTTAAACTCTACTCCAAAGTGCTGGCTAACCGTTTGACCCCTCTCATGTCAGGATTGGTCCATACTGATCAGGTTGGCTTTGTCAAGGGCAGGGACGCTCGGGATAATGTAGGTAAAACACTATGTAGGTAAAACACTCTTGGCAATCGATGTGGCCCGAAGTGGATTATCGCCGCTGTGTTTTCTCTCTGTTGACGCTGAAAAGGCGTTCGACCGTGTCCACTGCGGCTTTCTGCGGGCTACCCTCGGGCAGGTGGGCATAAGCCCAACTTTCTTGGGAAAGATTTTCTCTCTCTACGGGGATGCCTCCGCCAGGGTTCGGACCAATGGGATCCTCTCCGCCTCATTCCCGGTACGGAATGGGACGAGACAAGGATACCCTTTGTCTCCCATGTTATATGGCCTGGTCATGGAACACTTGGCGGTTGCCCTGTGAGCCAGCTCTGGTGTACATGGTATACAGATGGGGAACAGACATGTTAAGGCGGCTCTGTTTGCCGACGACCTACTTCTCTACATCACTCAGCCACGGGTTTCATTCCCCCTCAATACTTCAAGAGTTTCACAGGTTTGGCCTGGTTAGTAATTTCAGAGTCAATCTCTCTCTCTAAGAGTGAGGCTTTGAACATAACTTTGTCTTCAGCGGAGGTCGCCCCTTTGGCTATGCAATTCCCCTTTAGGTGGCAACCCCATTCCATTAAATACTTGGGGATTCAGATTGTCTCTGACCCTGCTGATTTGTTTACCAGCAACTACCTCCCCCTTTTGGTGAAGACCGAGGCGGACCTGCGGAGATACGGAGCACTGGGCCTCTCTTGGTATGGGTGCATTAATGCCTTAAAAATGGTCATTGTTCCCTGCTTTTTGTATCTTTTCCAAGCCCAGCCGATTCGGGCCCCCCGCTCCTTTTTCTCTAGACTCCAGTCCATCTTTGGCAGATTTATATGGGGGTCTCCCCGCAGTTGCTTGCGGTTTCTCACAATGTCACGTCGTAAATGCGATGGGGGAGCGGGATTCCCTGACCCTTTTCTGTAATACAAGGCAATCCTGTTGCATCTCTTTTATTGGCGCTACCGGGATTCCGACAAGCAGTGGGTGGCTATCAAGAAGGAGCTACTCACGACTTGGATTCTGCCATACATTTCTTTCTGCCCACTTCCTCAGCGTTTGGGATTCGGTGTGCCTTAGATCAGGAGTAGTGAGGGTTCCCGGCCCCTTGAGCCCATTGTTCCACAACTCCATGTTCCCACCGGGCTGCTCCTCTCGGCGCTTTCTGTGTTGGTCTTCCAGTCCGGGCCTCGCTATGTCCTGGTTGGAGCATTACCAGCTGCTTTGTTTTATCCGTAAGTTCTCTCTGCTGCCGGTTTCCTCCTCTGATCCCACCGCACTGGAAAAGGCTTTGCTTGAGTCTGGCACCCCTACACGTGTATTCTCCTTCCTTTACAATGTCCTCCTGAGTGACGCTACAACGGGAGTTCCCCCATATACTGTGACCTGGGCTAGGGACCTGCGGACTTCAATCTCCTCTGCTGACTGGTCTAGAATCTTTGTGTTCGCACATAAGTTGCCCCTGCCGTGCAGTACACTGGTGAAAAATTTTAAAATCCTGACTGGCTCTCTCCTCCATATCTGGTGGGAGTGCGTGGGAATCCGGCCATTCTGGAAGTCTGTTTTTGACCTCTACTTTAAGGTTAGTGGCCGTGCCCTTGCGTCCTCCCCCCAGTTGGCCCTCCTTTCCCTTGTACCAGGTAATTACAAGGCAGTTAAAGGTAACCTCCTGCCACACTTCCTCATGGCTGCCAGGGCAGTCATCCCTCGGTACTGGCGCAGTGCCTCCACCCCCTCTTTGCAGGAGTGGCTCCAGGAGTTCCTCCACATTCGGCGTATGGAGCTGTTGGTAGCGGCAGATTCCGCTGACTCCTCCAGGTTCGATGCACTCTGGCAGCTGTGGGTGGTGTTTCAGGAGTCGAGTGATTTTGCTAGCTTTTTTTTCTTGAGTTACTGTTAGCTTGGAGTGCGTTTCTGTTATTACATTCAGGTCTGTTGTCCCTTATCTTTCCCCCCCCATTTTTTTTTCCTCTGTTGTCTTCCTCGTCTTTGTGTCTTCCAGTTCCCTGGTCCTACTCACATCTGCTCCCAAGGGAGCGATAGATCTCGGGAAGCCCTCCTTCTAGGCTCCAGACTTTTTTTTCTTTTCTTTGTTTTTCTTTCTCTTTTGTTTATTGTGTTATTGCGAGAGCTTGCACTGCACCTCTATGGCTGTCCTGTTTTTAGGGCCTGCGGCTCTAGTTTACCCTGTATTATGGTGCTTCACAACTTCCTGTTTTACATTTTGTTCCATCCGTTGTTATTTTTTGATGTTATATATATAAAATCTGATTAAACCTAAACTGGGGGCAGATGGAGGGGGGGGGGCATTAAACTAGGCGGGCAGATGAAGGGGGGGACATTAAACTGGGGGGAGATGAAGAGGAACATTAAACTAGGGGGAGGTGAAGAGGAATATTAAATTGGGGGGGTAGATGGAGGGGGATATTAAACTGGGGGCAAGTTGGAAGGGGGCATTAAACTGGGGGGCAACTGGAGGAGGACATTAAACCCTGGGGGTAGCTGGAGGGGGACATGTCTGCTGAGGGGGTCGGAACCCCTTGGTTGCTGTGGTCATGTTTGTGGTTATGGAGCAGGGTGTTAGCTGTCAGTTACAACTAACACCTGCTTCCGATGCCGCCTGTTCAGATAGTAATAGTATGATCCATGTATGCCATCTACCTCGACCCAGGGATGTAATAGTACGTCCAGGGTCGTTAAGGGGTTAAGGAATTAACAAATTCAGTGTAAAACTGGTTTCTGTATTAGATAAGGGTATGCTTTTCAACCTGACAGTGTCAATGTTATTATTATTATAATTCTACAAATAGAAATGTGCATATTTTTCTGATAGGAAAGAAAGATGTATCTCTGCAGAGGAAAGATCCTGGGAGCCCTGCAGTAACTATCATCATTAAAAATGAACCTCAGGACATTTCAGTGGATCTTGTTCTTGCCCTCAAACTACTTAACAGATGGCCTGAAGAAACTAATGGTGGAATGAACATTGATAAATGGCTTGGTGTGAAGGTAAAGCAGGAATTAAAAAAGAGTAACTTCTATATGGTTCCCAAACAAGCAAAGAAAACAGAAGGTAACAGTTTCACATTTATTATATAAGTAAATTGATATAAGTTGTGCTGTATATACTGCCCAGTTTAATTAAATATACAGTATTTCACAAAAGTGAGTATGACTCTCCCATTTTTGTAATTATTTCATTATATATTTTCCTGGGACAACACTAAAGAAATGACACTTTGATACAATGTAAAGTAGTCAGTGTACAGCTTGTATAAGAGTATAAAATTGTTGTGCCGTGAAAATCACTCAACAAACATTAATGTCTAAACCCCTGGAAACAAAAGTGAGTACACCCCTAAGTGAAAATGGACAAATTGTGCCAATTAGCCATTTTCTCTCCATGGTGTCATGTGACTCCTTAGTGTTATAAGGTCTCAGGTTTGAATGGGCATCAGATGTCTTAAATTTGGTATTATCGCTCATACGGGTCACTGGAAGCTCAACATAGCACCTCATGGCAAAGAACTCTCTGAGGATCTGAAAAAATTGTTGCTCTACATAAAGATGCCTAGGCTATAAGAGGATTGCCAACACCCTGAAACTGAGGTGCAGCGAAGTGTCCAAGACCTTACAGCGGTTTAACAAGACAGGTTTCACTCTGAACGGGCCCTGCCATGGTTGAGCAAAGAAGTTGAGTGCCCGTGCTCAGCATCATATCCAGAGGTTGTCTTTGCAAAATAGACATGAATGCTGCAGAGGTTAAAGGGGTGGGGGGCCAGCCTGTCATTGCTCAGACCATACGCTGCACACTGAATCAAATTGCTCTGCATGGCTGTTGTGCCAGACGGAAGCATCTTCTAAAGATGATGCGCAAGAAAGCCCACAAACAGTTTTCAGTTCCAGTAGATAACTAGAACCATCTCCTGTGGTCTGATGAGACCAAGACAAACTTATTTGGTTCAGATGGTGTCAATTGTGTTTGGCAGCAACCAGGTGAGGAGTACAAAGATAAGTGTGTCTTGCCTACAGTCAAGCATGGTGGTGGGAGAGTCATGGTTTGGGGCTGCATGAGTGCTGCTGGCTGTGGTGAGCTACAGTTCATTGAGGGAACCATGAATGCCAACATTTACTGTGACATACTAAGCCAGAGCATGATCCCCTCCTTTCGAAAACTGGGCCACAGGGCAGTAATCCAAAATAATAGCAACCCCAAACACACCCCCAAGACAACCACTGTCTTGCTAAAGATGCAGCATCCCAGAGGCTACTGCTTTTATGTGTTTGTTTCTGTGCCTCTAGGTTTTATGTTAGTATGTCCCGTTCTATTTGTTATGCAGCTTTTCCCTCTGCATTTTTCCCCCTGCAGTGTTCAAAACCTTGCCTTGGTTCAGCCCTGGCCTATCACAGGCCACTGGGCAGGGTTGTAGGGAGGTCTCATCTCCCCGGCGACAGTTGGTCTTCAGTTCTGTGTGTGCGGTCGACAAGAGAAGGTGTGCAGAGATGACCTGCCACCAACCTCAGGACTGAGGGTTAACTATCGCCTCTACAGCCCCAGGAGGGATATCACCAGCCCAAGGCTCATCTAAAGACAGCCCTGAGCAAGGGAGAAGTGCTGTCCGGACTTTTGACCACTTTCGGTGCCATGTCAGGAGGAACAGGAGAGGACTCTGACAGGAGAACTATATTCGTGCCTAGACTCCAGGTAACCAGATTCCTGTCCCTCCATCTCCAGTGTACCCAGCTGGGAGAGGCAGAGAGGAGGAGGAGTAGAAAACCATACTGTGGAGCCTATAACATCCCTGGGCACCCTCCTAGAACCAAGGCTGGGGGTTGGACACTGTAGGACTACTACCCTCATTTGGAAGCTGCCGTTTACCTGTTGTTCCTGTTGCCAAATAAAGGTTGTTCTCTTGTTTATCTGCACCGCTGACTCCTGAGTCGTGCCTGCTGCACCATCAGGGCTCTTCCGAACAACACCACACCGGCTCTGGGGGGAAAGAACTACTACCACCACCATCCGGTAGTGCTGCAGGACCCCCCTCAACTTTGTCCGGCCTAGGAGTGGGACTGGAGTGGTTGGTGAGCGTGCTCAGCCTGCTAGGTGGCACAGCATCCGCCACTACTACTCCCATCCTCCGGTCTCCTCCATCTGGGTTGCGGCAAAGAAACTGAGGGCAAAGGTTCTGGACTGGCCAAGCATGTCTCCAGACCTAAACCCTATTGAACATCTGTGAGGCATTCTCAAACGGAAGTTGGAGGAGCACAAGGTGTTAGGGTCTTGCCAGACGTAGCAATACCCTCACACTACTGAAGGGGTCTGGGAGGAAGGACAGAGACAAGTGAGCCCTAATATCACCGCAGCCACTGTCCCTTCCTATTGCCTCAGTTTACCCTAAACGGTAAAAGGACAGCTTGAAGACAAGCCCTATACTGAATAAAGTGACACACAGAACAAGACAAACCACAGAGGAGAATGGTAAACAAGCCAGGGGTCACAACCAGAGAAGCAATAGTGGTACAAAATCGAAATCCAAGAGAGTAGTCACAAGGCAAGCCAAAGGTCAGAGATAATAGCAAGGTCAAAACTGGCAACTTGCTGTGAAAGTGACATCCCGTATATAGAAAGTCTGGGCCCAGCCCCAGACCTGATAGGCACACAGGCTGTCAATCACACAGGCAAGGAAAAGATTAACTCTATGCTGTCCAGAGAGAAACAATGCTCAGAACACGGGTGTGGCTGGAAATCCATTACACAGCAAGGGAACTAGGACCGCGTTCAGACTAAGCATCCAGAATCCTAAGCAAAGAATCAAACTGAGGACGCCTCCTACGCCGCAGCGTGTGAGCAGAGGGTGGCGTAGAGACCCGAACAGGCAGAGACATAACACAAGGTCTCTAACATTCGCAAGCTCCGTGATGTCGTCATAGAGGAGTGGAAGAGGACTCCAGTGGCAACCTGTGATGCTCTAGTGAACTCCATGCCAAGGGTTAAGGCAGTGCTGGAAAATAATGGTGGCCACACAAAACATCGGGACACATTTTGTCCATTTTTGCTTATGAGTGTAGTCACTTTTGTTGTCAGGGGTTTAGACATTAATGGCTGTTTGTTGAGTGATTTTGATGGCACACCAAATGTACACTGTTATACAAGCTGTACACTGACTTTAGATTGTATCAAAGTGTCATTTCTTCAGTGTTGTCCCATGAAAATATATAATAAAATAATTACAGAAATGTGAGGGGTGTACTCACTTTTGTGAGATACTGTATATATAAATTTAATATAATTAAATATAAAAAAAAAAGTTACGGCTGTCAGAATACGGTGACTCCAAGAATTTTTTTTTCAAAAGTTTTACATTCTTTTTAACCACTTCAGTACTGGGCCAATTTCTCTGGTTCAGGACCAAATACATTTTTGTTTTTTTTACGTACATGCGGTTTTGAGGGCTATACCATTTTTTTCATTTTTTTCAGAACCTGTGATGTGGGCGTGGTATTGGCACATTTGTTTTTTTAAATTATTTTGTTGGGCTTTTTTGGTGGGAGGGCTGATTTCCCCTGCAAATGTTGATACATTTAGCCCCAGTTACAGGAGAAATGCAGCCTCTTGTCCATTACTACAGAGCTGATCTGGGTTTTCTAGGACCCAGGAGCTCTAACAGTCTCTGATTCCTGGGAGATCACGTGACTGCCGGGTCACATAAGGAAACGCATCATGGCGACTTCCATTGCTGTGTATACAGTTCTCATTGAGCGCTGTGTAAACAGCGATAGGGAAGAGTAAGAAAGTCATGCAAATGCAGTTTTTCTCCAATTCCACCTCATTCTGAATTTTTTTTCAAGCTTTCCAGTACATTGTAGAAAATATCAAATGTTACCATTATGACTACAATTTGTCCTGCAAAAATTAAACACCTATGTTCTATTTTAAAAACATCCCAGATGCCATGGAGATACAGTGGAGAAAAAAAGTATTTAGTCAGCCACCAATTGTGCAAGTTCTCCCACTTAAAAAGATGAGAGAGGCCTGTAATTGACATCATAGGTAGACCTCAACTATGAGAGACAAAATGAGAAAACAAATCCAGAAAATCACATTGTCTGATTTTTAAAGAATTTATTTGCAAATTATGGTGGAAAATAAGTATTTGGTCAATAACAAAAGTTCATCTCAATACTTTGTTATATATCCTTTGTTGGCAATGACAGAGGTCAAATGTTTTCTGTAAGTCTTCACAAGGTTGGCACACACTGTTGCTGGTATGTTGGCCCATTCCTCCATGCAGTGATATTTTGGGGTTGTTGCTGGGCAACATGGACTTTCAACTCCCTCCAAAGGTTTTCTATGAGGTTGAGATCTGGAGACTGGCTAGGCCACTCCAGGACCTTGAAATGCTTCTTCGTTGCCCTGGCGGTGTGCTTGGAATCATTGTCATGCTGAAAGACCCAGCCACGTTTCATCTTCAATGCCCTTGCTGATGGAAGGAGGTATGCACTCAAAATCTCACGATACATGGCCCCATTCATTCTTTCATGTGCACGGATCAGTCGTCCTGGTCCCTTTGCAGAGAAACAGACCCAAAGCATGATGTTGCCACCCCCATGTTTCACAGTAGGTATGGTGTTCTTTGGATGCAACTCAGCATTCACTCTCCTCCAAATACTACGAGTTGTGTTTCTACCAAACAGTTCTACTTTGGTTTCATCTGACCACATGACATTCTCCCAATACTCTTCTGGAACATCCAAATGCTCTCTAGCAAACTTCAGACGGGCCCGGGTATGTACTGGCTTAAGCAGGGGGACACGTCTGGCACTGCAGGATCTGAGTCCCTGGCGGTGTAGTGTGTTACTGACGGTAGCCTTTGTTACGTTAGTCCCACCTTTCTGCAGGTCATTCACTAGGTCCCCCCGTGTGGCTCTGGGATTTTTGCTTACCGTTCTTGTGATCATTTTGACCCCACGGGGTGAGATCTTGCGTGGAGCCCCTGATCGAGGGAGATTATCAGTGGTCTTGTATGTCTTCCATTTTCTAATTATTGCTCCCACAGTTGATTTCTTCACACCTAGCTGCTCGCCTATTGCAGATTCAGTCTTCCCAGCCTGGTGCAGGTCTACAATTTTGTTTCTGGTGTCCTTCCACAGCTCTTTGGTCTTCACCATAGTGGAGTTTGGAGTGTGACTGTTTGAGGTTGTGGACAGGTGTCTTTTATACTGATAACAATGTCAAACAGGTGCCATTACTACAGGTAATGAGTGGAGGACAGAGGATCCTCTTAAAGAAGTTACAGGTCTGTGAGAGCCAGAAATCTTGCTTGTTTGTAGGTAACCAAATACTTATTTTCCACCATAATTTGCAAATAAAGTCTTTAAAAATCAGACAATGTGATTTTCTGGATTTGTTTTCTCATTTTGTCTCTCATAGTTGAGGTCTACCTATGATGACAATTACAGGCCTCTCTCATCTTTTTAAGTGGGAGAACTTGCACAATTGGTGGCTGACTAAATACTTTTTTTTCCCCACTGTACACATTATTTGCGCACTGTCAGTTTTAATTTTTTTTATTTTTTTGCATCCCTATTCTGTTTCATCAAAAAACCACTTTTGTTTATACCACAGTGAAATAACTGAAAGCTTTTATTTTCACAGATACATGGCGAATTTCATTTTCACACATTGAAAAAAATAATATTAAAAAATCATGGAAATGGAAAAACCTGTTGTGAAAATGGAGCGGGCAAAAAAGAGATGTGTTGCAGGTAATAGCAACAATACAACTGTACACGCCCTTACATTCAAGGCAGAATACTGCGCAGAAAGGCAGTACATAGAGAAATCTTATGAGGTCCTAAGGTGCTATGTACCGCACTATATGTATATAGAACTATAATATGGCATCTGGTAGAGCATGTCAGTTTTTTTTTCAGTGGAATTTTGTATGAAATTGAAAGCACACTGGTATGTAGTAAGGCACAAATAGAAGTCTATGGGTTCTGTATGACTCCACATTATACTTTGTTAGGAATCTCAGTATCTATCCTCCTGCTTCCATTCATTTTTCCCTTCATTGCAGTACTGCTTACAACCCTCGTATTACAGTTTCCATGCCTACCTGTCAAACTCTGGGTGGGACTGTTCAGCCAGTCACAGCTCTGAGACACAGAGCCAATCAAAGTGCTGCCTCATTGTTCAATCATGAGCTGGGTATTTAAAGGGGTTATCCAGGATAACCTTTTTTTCATATGAGGCTGGGGAAGGTAAAAAAAAAAAAAAAAACTATACTCACCAGATGTTTCCTAACACGGTCCGGTCCTGCTGTTCTGGTGCTTTCTTCCGGCAGAAGTCCTTGCCACACTTTACCTCTGAGACCAATCAGCTGCCTCAGCAAAGGACATGGGACATCACAGGTATTGACGTCCTGTGTTCTTTCCTTAGGCCGCTGATTGGCACAGCAGGGCTGAACCGTGATGGGAAACACACATTAGGAAACTGCTTAAACAGCAATTCCATCACCTAGGGGAATTCCGTAAAGGGATTCTATCATTATAAAACTCGTTTTAAACTAAGAGCACGTAGGAATAACCTCTATAAAGGCTATTCATCTCTTACCTTTATCTTGGCTGCCTTTCTTCTGATTCGTCGGCCATTCTCCTCCTCTTCCGTCGCTTCCGCTAAATGGCCGACGGAACAGCTGACTGCACATGTCTGTCGACCATTTTGTAGTGGTCTCCTGTAAGAAGAGGAGGTGAATGGCCGATGGAGCAGAAGAAAGGCGGTGCTGAATTGGATGACAATACTTTGGTCAGAGCACAGAGGTAACGCCCCGTGTGCTTTCTCAGCACAATGAAGTATAAATAAAAATTCAAAAATGGAGGCGAGGACCTTCAAGATAAAGGTAAGAGACGAATAGCCTTTATAGAGGCTATTCCTACGTGCTCTTAGTTTAAAACGTGATAGAATCCCTTTAAGTGGCAATTCCATAAAACACTGAGAAATACAGCACTGTAAAGCATGGGGACAGAGTCAGATTTTGGTGCCTAGAGTCAACCAGTAAAATTTATTCTCAGGGCCCCCAATATAACTACATGCATATTTTACCTGGCTCTCATTTGCAAAATCCTAAAATGACTCCCACATAAATGCTGCCTGACTCTTTAGTGAAGTAGAGCTCATTTAGCTCTGTGAGCTGGGGGTTGTGCCCACACAGCAGCAGACCTCAGGCAGCAGCAAGATGCTGCAAGATGATTGGGGCCACAGCAGTGTGATTTAAAAGACGGGGCCAAGGAGGAAGGATATTAGGTCGCCCAATGGATCTACAGTATATAAATATAAGCTGTGTATTTTTTTTAAAGAGGACCTTTCATGTCCCCTGCTATGTAACATACTATATACTGCTTCAAAGCTGACAGTGTGCTGAATTCTGTGCACTGTGATTTTTGTAGGTATGTGCCTCAGTGCCAGAGATATCGGTGCTGTTAATTTCAGCTACCAATATCACTACACTGTCAGAAGGGCCAGCCTCACAACTCACAGTACAAGTCTATAGAAGAGTATTATCAGGGGGAATTCCTCACCGCCCTACGAGATCTGAGATCAGCCACTCTAACAGTGTGGTGATATTGGTAGCCAAAACTAATGACACCGATATCTCTGGCACTGTCAGCTTTGCAGCAGTATATAATATGTCACATAGCAGAAGACATGAAAGGTTCTCTTTAATGATAATAATAATAATAATAATAATAATAATAATAATAATAACTTTATGGATTTATGGGTCAGTGTGATAATTTTATATTGTATTCTGTGATGGATGGGCAACCAATACAGAAACTGACACAAAGTAGATATAAGGGAATTGCCAGTTGAGCAATTCCCCAGTGCTGCTGCAGAACCCTGGGGGGAGGGGCACAACAAGATAGTGAGCCCTAAAGCTGAAACCCCCCCCCACTGTCCCTGGCTAACTTGCCTGATCTGTCCTAGGCGACAGCCAGCAATTGGTCGACAGTCCCTTCTTAATAAAAGTGGCAACACAGAACGTGGACAGGACGAACAACAAAAGGGAGGTCAGCTAGCCAATGGGTCAGTAACAGACGAGCAATGCAGTACAGAATCTAAATCCAAGACAATAGTCAAAGTCAAAGCCAGAGGTCAGGAATAGGAATAGGAATACAGGTAACAAACCAGCAAGGAGTAAAGGCCAGTACGCAAGAAGCAATAGCAAGCCCAATGTGAATGTGAGCAAAGTATAAATAGGAAGAAAGAACCCGCCCCAGACTTGATAGGACGATAGGCTTTCAATCACACAGGCAAGGCTGAGCTTAACTATTTGAGGAGCAGGAGAAACAGGTGCAGGAGACGGGTGTGGCTGAAATTCAATTACATAGTCTAGGATAGTGTTCAGACTGAGCAACAAGAATCTTAAACAAGGAATCAAACTGAACATGCCTCCTGCGCCGCAGTGTGCGGGTGGAGGTTGGTGCAAAGACGTTACAGTACCCCCCTTTTATGAGGGGCCACCGGACCCTCACCAGACAAACCAGTTTTAGAAGGACCCAGTATTTCTTCTGCCTTTCCCTGAACAACAACAGGTGCTGGTGGACCAGGCAAACGTTTTTTATTCGCCTGGCATTTCCAACCTTTAGTAGCCAAAACAGTCTCCTCACTGACACAATCTAAGGTGTGCAAAGCAATACGGTGGGATGAGCACTGATCTCCCCATTTTACCAATTCCCTTTTACCCCAATCAAAAATGGAGTTTCAACCAGGGTAGCCCCAAAATAATATCGGAAGACAGATGCTCCATAACAAAAAAGCTCATAACTTCCAAATGTGCAGAGCCCACATGCAAAGTGATTAAGGGGGTCTTGAATTGGACCTTACCCCTGGCCAGTGGGGCAAAATCTGCCCCAGTAACAGACAGAGGAGTGTCGAGTGGCAAAAGTTCAATGCCTAAAGCTGAGACAAACAAGAATGTGACAAAGTTTGCCGCAGACCCAGAGTCAACTAAGGCCTGGCCAGAAACACATCTGTCCCCAGAGGACAGAGACACAGATAACATCATCTTATTGTTATTTTCAGCAAATACCTGGTTGCCTGAGTGGTTCTTCCGACTACCACTCAGGCACTGAAGTTTTTCCGCTGGTGTGCGGGGTCTGATCGAGCAGTCTTGTATAATATGACCTGAAGTACCACAGTACAGGCAAAGGTTATTCCTGAGACGATGCTCTCATCGAGTCTTGGCGTCCATAGCTCCCAGTTGCATGATTTTCTCACCAGGAGTGATGGGAGAAAAAGTGGGTTTATCAGGAGAGAGGAAGAGACAGAAAACTTGGAGGAAACTGGCCCTACTCTCTCTTTAACATTTTCCTGGATTCTACGGTCAATACGGATCATCAAAGTCATGGCCTGCTCAAGTGTAGGGGGATCTGGGTGACCAACCAAGACCTCCTTAACACGGTCACACAGGCCTTGTTTAAAGTGAGCCTTTAGAGCCAACTCACACCAACCTGCAGTTACACTGCACTTACGGAATTCTAAGCAGTACTCGTCAGCAGAGCATTTGCCCTGCTGCATGGTGAGGAGATGCGATTCCGCAAGCCCAATGTGGTCTGGCTCAGCATAGATGGACCTCAGGGACAAAAAAAACATTTTCCAAGTCAGACCACTCCTCAGCCCCTGGAGGGGAGTTTAAGGGCCCAAGCTTGTGGATCCCCCTGTAGGAGGGATATAACTACTCCCACCATTTGGGCCTGGGATGCATGAGGGTTAATCCGAAAATACAGGCGAAAAGACTCCTGGAAAGTCTCAAATTTTTCTTGGTACCCTGAGAAACGATCCGGGAGTAGCAACTTAACCCTGAAAGGGGCAGAAACAACCGGGGATGATGCAGCAGCCTCAGTCAGGGTATGAACCTGTATAGCTAGCTCAGCTACTAGGCCTACCAAACCCTCCATCTTGGCTGCAAGGCCCTGAATAGGATCCATGCTGATCTGGAGGGAAGCAATGGCAGAAGGTAATTTTAGGGCTTGCTATTCTGTAAGGGAATTGCCAGTTGAGCAATTCCCCAGTGCTGCTGCAGAACCCTGGGGGGAGGGGCACAACAAGACAGTGAGCCCTAAAGATTAACCCCCAGACTGTCCCTGGCTAACTTGCCAGTTCTGTCCTAGGCGACAGCCAGCAGCTGGTCGACAGTCCCTTCTTAATATAAGTGGCAACACAGAACGTGGACAGGACGAACAACAAAAAGGGAGGTCAGCTAACCAATGGGTCAGTAACAGACGAGCAATGCAGTACAGAATCAGAATCCAAGAGAATAGTCAAAGTCAAAGCCAGAGGTCAGGAATAGGAATATAGGTAACAAACCAGCAAGGAGTAAAGGCCAGTACGCAGAAGCAATAGCAAGCACTAATGTGACTGAGAGCAAAGAATAAATAGGAAGAAAGAACCTGATCCAGACTTGATAGGATGATAGGCTGTCAATCACACAGGCAAGGCAGAGATTAACTATTTGAGGAGCAGGAGAAACAAAGGTGCAGGAGACGGGTGTGGCTGAAATTCAATTACATAGTCTAGGACAGTGTTCAGACTGAGCAACAGAGACCCGAACTGACAGAGACGTTACAGTAGATGCGTCTGTGTACCGGTTTGACAGAAAGATAAGTCTGGCGGCTGCATTCAGGACAGATTGTAGTGGGGAGAGTTTAGTAAGAGGAAGCCCAATTAGAAGAGAATTGCAATAGTGAAGATGAGAGAGAATCAGAGCGACAATGAGGGTTTTTGATGTTTCCACGGTGAGAAAAGGGCGAATTCTAGAGATGTTTTTTAAGGTACAGGTGGCAAGAGTGTGAAAGTGTCTGAATATGTAGGGTAAAGGGGAGATCTGAATCAAATACAACTCTTTTTATCCAGTATATTATATACATAGCCTGGTTGAAATGTGTATCTGAATGAAGTACAATGAGTGTTCGGTGCTATGCTAGGGTTTGATGGAGACCTTCCATTTTATATTTTCATTTTTCTTTATGTTAATTAAAAGTTAAGTTTTATATATATTTTCCGATTTTTTTTGTTTGCTGGATATTTACTCAGGTTTTTTGGTTTTAGATGAAAACCCACTTGGTTTGGGCACCAATCCAGTTATGTGTATTGTTATACAATTTTTTAATTATCACCTTGTATTATAAATAATATATTATAATAGTTTGGACCTTTGCAAGTGCGGCTATACTCACTAGTTATATTCATTTTTTCATTTCTCTTCTTTATTTGATAAGTGAGAAACGTTTTATACACACACAAACCTAAATATAAATATATATACTGTATATATATATAAATATATATATAATGTTTTAAAAAAACTAAGTTTTTTTAAAAATTCTACTAGTGGACTTGAACATGGCATTGCTTGTATAATACACAATACTGTGTATTGTGTCTGTGGCATCATCCTATTACACTCTGCCGCGGCTGGTAGATGTTTAACACAACTGGTAGCCACCACTAAAGGAACAATCTATGTTTCAACTCTTGATTTATGTGACATACATGTACATCACATGTTTGGAATCAGTTAAAAACAAATAAAAAAACATATAAAAAGCACTATTATGTGAAAATTCTTTATCTAAAAAAATTAGAAGAAAAAAGTATGACCATAAACATAACCACCTGCCTAATACTACAGTGCCAGAATTTCTGTTTTTGTCTATCCTGCTTCCCATAAAAATGGGAAAAAATGATCAGAAAGTAGTATATACTGTATGTAGTCCCACAGAAAATAAGCCCTCATACAACTCCATCAATGGAAAATGCATAACAGTTATAGACAGGGCTGCATCAAACATAAGTCAAGTTGAACCTCTGGTCTCACAGTAGCACGGAGGGAGCTGCACTTCAGCTAAGAGCTTCGCTTTTCAGCAGCTCCAAGCTACATTAAAAATGACTCTGTTTTTACCCAGTTTGGTCAGTGTCGCAGTACTTTTTCGATTTACCTACATGCTGAGCACCACCACAGATATACTGTGGGGAATTTCTGGATTATACCAGTGTATGAATTGTTCCATGGATTACATATTATAAATACATTTATTAATCTCACTTTCCTTTTTCTATTACGGTTTTAATAATGGATATGCTTTTGTTGATTCTCAGAAAACAGTGTCTTAAATTACTCAAGCACCTCCTGGAGCTGCTTAAAGCGAATGGAAAACAAAGAAAAATGGATCAGTTCTGCTCGTACCATGCCAAGACTGCACTACTACATTACTGTGCACTACATCCTAAAGATGAAGACTGGAAATTAGAGAATTTGGAATCATGCTTTATAAAATATGTTAGTTTTTTCCAGGATTGTCTTGAGAAGTACACACTGTGCAACTTTTTTATACCTTCCCATAATCTTTTTAGTGCAGAATTTATAGACAAATCAAACTGTGATTATCTTTTTAAGGAAATAGAAAAACAAAAACCAAACTTCCCTCTTTTTTACGGTTAGAGCTGCCTTTAAAAGAAGCCATATATAATTTGCCTTCCAACATAAAAGGAATTATTTGAATAATGAAATATATTGTGTAACCTAAGTGATAAATGTAGACAGCATTGTCTGCTGCAGTGTGTTCATTTTATTGAACAAGTAGTGATTGATGTAACAATACCAATTATGTACAGTATATATACAATTTTAATTTTTCCCTATAATAATTAACTTTTTAACTTATATTTTCAAAAATATTTCTAAACAAAATTTTTTACTTTTTAAAAAAACTTTAAAAATGGTCCTAAGTAGCAAACATGGGTCCTAATAAGCAACTACACATGGTAGAAGTGGTATATTTTTTTTAGGCCCCAAAGCTGTCATTGCAACCCACTGGCACCCTATGATCATGTTGCGGAGATAGCAGTAGGGTGAAAAGGGTGTACCCTCCCTCCAAATGCATGGTGGCAGCGTGGTCACTTGCTGTATGTAAGTTTGAGGGATCAAGCTGCTTATCATGGCATAAATGTACTGTATTTCATTGGTCAGGAAGGGATTAAAAAGGCCTTGTCATATCTTCAAAAAGTAAAAGTATCACCATACTTCTGTTGCTTAATGAAACGCAATATATATATTTTTTTTTTTACAGTTACCCCCATTACTACAGCAACTCCCAATCAAAATATAACTTTATCAAATTCCAACATAGACATAGAACCAGACATTAGCATTCAATTTTATCACAGGCAAATGCTTGCATTTAGTAGAGAATCTTCCACCCTTGTTCTCCCTATAGCGCATTTACCTTAACTTTCACCTGTTTACCTTGTGAGTTTATAGCTGTTTGTTTCTTGGACCTTTTTACTGTAAAGATTTAAGATCCCTAAGGCTCCATGCACACGACCATATTTGTTTTAGATAGTTTTCCATATATTGTCTGCAGTTGGATAGTATACAGAACCATTCATTTCTATGTCCCCCATACACGTCTGTAGTTTTTACTTATCAGTGTGGGCCATAGAAACTATCCACAAATTATGGAGCAGATCCTGTTCCTGTCTGTATTTGTGGCACAGACTCACAGATACAAGTGTATGGGATCATACTAGTCTTTTTGCGGATCCTTGATTGTGGATGACATATTGATGCAATACAGACATGTTTTTTGTGGATTGCAGATCAGTATTTGTGGATAGTAAAAACCACTACGGTCGTATACATGTAGCCTAAGGCTGAGGCCGCACATTGTAGAAACGCAGTATTTTTGGCTGTTGTGGAAATAAACCCAACTTTTTACAGTCCCAGCAAAGGAATGGGATTTCATTTAACCTTATTCACAAATTACAGAAAAAAACGGTGCTGAAAACACAGTGTTTTGAAAAAAGACAGCATGTTAGTTTTGCTTTTGGGAGTGCTGCGTTATTTCCCATAGACAAATATGGGGTGGATAAGGCAAAAATGAAAAACATAATGGAAAGAAGTGACAAATGAAAGTGTTGCTGTGTTTTTTTCTGCTGCAATTTTTTTTTCTTACTTTTCATAGCTGTGTTTTGCTATGTGAAGCCTTAGCCTAAAATATATAATTCCCGATGTGATTTGAACAAATCAAATACAGTATATTGTATGTATGGTTTTGGTGTTTTGTTAACAAAGTGCATATTTGTTGAGGAAACCAGGACAGAATTCCACAACAATAATGACAAACAAATTACATTCACTTATGGTTGTATACTACATCTTTTTCAACGTTTTGTGTGTTTTTGTACTGAAAAAATGCAGTGGCAAGATGTTACAGGTACCTCAATAGCAAATCCCTACATACACTGAATTTTTTTCAGCAATTTTTTGAACACTTCATTCCTTTTTTTGGCATTCTTTTCAAAATGCAGCATGTGATGGGTCTGATGCTTTTTAAGGTTTTCTTCCTATCATTATAGGAATATATAAAACAAAACACCATTAAAAAAGCAAGATAAAAAAAAATAATAAAAATAATAGGTTCACACTAGTGCTCAGTTTCCGTCCTTCGGTTCTGGATGGGGACCTGAAGGACGGCAACCCTGTCCTCCTAAAAAAGCAGTTACCCATGGAAACCCACGTACCCCATAGACTTTAATGGGGTCTGCTGGGTTTCCGCCTGTTTTCAGCCGATTTTAAACTGAAATCGATCGAAGTGGATTCTCGAGCAAATTCACCTGAACCTAGTGTAAGCAATACTGGCACTTTTTAAAAGGAAAAAAAAATGCCAGGGAAAACCTGCATTGGAAGCCTTAGGCTCTATGCCCATGACCGTGATCTTTGTCTCTATCGCCCCATGTATTATCAGAAGGCTGTGTATGTGGCAGTGAGCCTGGGCCAAAAGTCACGACAGGATCTATACCTGTCTATTTGCAGCCTTAGCTCACTTAATTTAAAAGGGTCCATGGAAGCACAGGCGGAACACAGATGTCATACCGTTTCACTATGGACTGGCTACATGCACATGTGGCCTTACAGTGCAGAAAAATAAAATAAAAAATTTCCAAATTTTCTAGGTATGCTGCCATGTTTTAATGCACAACATGGCTTTTAGCTTAAGCAAGATGTGCTACCAATGTGCCAAAGATGCACCACCATAAAACAGTGTCTAGTTGTAACCAAAATAGAGGGGGGGGGAGGAAACAAACAATAAGTTCCAGTTTATTATTAAGGGAATCTGTCATATTTTCCGAATAGGTAAATGAGATTTTCCAAATGGAAAGTCTGATTCGTGTTGACTTGACAAGAGCAGCCCAATTCCAGAAAACATGGTTTTATTGGCACATATCTATGGCTTCTTCTAGATATAAAGAGATGCTGGATGGATTACTGGGTGACCAGTGGTGGGAGGTGGTGAATGAGGTGAGAGGGCCCCCTTTCTCTTAATATCCCCCCCCCTTCATATTCTATGTAAATTGCGGATGTGTGAATAAGGCTGAAGGCTCTCAAGCCTGCCATAGCAGTATAGCTATTGAGGCTTGCCTGTGGCAGAATTCAATATTTGTGCAGGAATTTTACCAAAAACTGCAATACAGAAGTATTGCATTCTATGGTACAAGCAATCTAATGATCTCATAGGCCTTAACCCCCTGGGAAGGCTTAACCCCCTAGAAAACAAAAAGAATTTTAAAAAAAAAAAAAAAAAAAATTGAAATCTAAAAACACCATGACCCTACCTATTAGGCATCTTGCATCCAAAAAATGCCCAAACCACAAAAATATATATCACATACTTCGAAAACTAGCTTTTTCTACTAAGGCTTGCCTGATTTATATATTTCATGGACTTCCTCTGGGCCAAGTGTCCCTTATATAGTTAATTATATACTATACTTATAATTATGTGGAATGTGAAGGGACTCCAATCACCACACAAGGGATCCCAAATCCTGAGGCACCTTAAAAGATATAAACCAGATGTGATATTATTACAAGAGACTCACTTGAGGGAAAGGGATCTTTTTAATCTTCAGAAATACATAAAAATATCCCAGGCAAAGTGATCTCAACCCAGCGGGACACAGAAGGTGTTACTCAAGCATGGCGTGGAAACAGTGGAGCACTCATAATGCTTATGATCTGAATAGACAGAAGTCCCCACAAGCTTCTTGCGGTAGAACTTAAATACGGTTCTATGTATGTGTGTATAGATGGAGCTTGCAATGGAACAGCAGCGACCACTATGTACAAGGGAACAAATTCTACCACAATTTTTAGATCTAACAGGGTTTTGCGTTTGACACCTTAGACATTTCGATGATAGAGAATACAGTTATCTTTCCAATGCTCATAATATTTGGTCATATTTAGACCATTTTCTGACGATATTTCAGGTGTTTAGTAGAACTAAGGAAGTTGAGATCAAGAACATATTCCGTTCACGCACCCATCTTAATCTCATTGATATAATTTACTTGCAGTGTTAGTGACATCTTGTGATTTCCTGCTTACCTGGCTGGAGAAGATACTTTCAAGGAACTGCTAAGGAGCTAGTAGGTTGAATATGACAACACTGAGCAGAGAAGAGACCCGTGCTTATTTTAATCAAATGCCAAAGCAGTGCTCGGGGGAAAATTAGGGCATATTTAGCTACATTAAAATGGAGGGTATCCACTCAAGGTGAAAAGTCTGGTCTTCACTGCCTATCTTGAACTCACCCCATTAGATACCAAACATAGGTGGATTTTAGCAAAAGGCTCCTTTGACCTGTACAGAAGATGGAGGTTTTTTAGCCTTACAGTACACTGTACAGTAATATGTCAATAACACAGCTAAACTACTAGTGACTTTGGCTGGGGACAATATCTGCCCTCACACATATAGGCTCTGCAGGCTGTGGGGGAACACTAACAATCCAAAATTAATTAACATACTTCTGAAAGATTATTAGGGCTTAAACAGTGACAAGCCACAGGACTCAGAGCAGGTGAGGTCTTTTCTTGATCAAGTTGCTTTGCCATATGTAACAGAGGATCATAGATAGTCTTAGAATAATATTATGGCAGACAAGGTCTAGGCTGTCATGAATACTATGGCCAGTGGGAAGGCCCCAGCAAATGTTTTTTTCCAGGGTATTTTATAAGGCAGCTATTGAGCAGATCACTTGCACATTACTAGCATCCTATAATTACATTTTCCATTCGGGGTGCATCCCTGATTTATCTACATCAGTACACAAATACAAGCAGAGACTGCACTCACATCAATCAATTTCACTGATAGACATTGATGTGAAGATACTACCTAAGGCAATGGCCAAAGTATACTTCCCTGGCTTGTGTGGCCCCACAGGTGAGGAGTTAAAAACATTTTTATAGTACAAACACCAATGGATTCATTATGGAGCCATCCTCAACCAGTTAGACGTCCAAGACGTTCATACTCAGGGCTTTTTGTAAAATCCATACACGTTGGAAAAAGACATGCACCAGGAGTGTCTGCTGTCACAATAATAATTTTTTTAGATGATCCCCAAGCAGCCTTGTAAGATATCTTTGGTGTATAGATCATTTTGGTACCTTTTCAGGTTACTGTATCAGCATCTATACTGATGCGGGTCTGGTGCTGCCGCGGGTCTGGTGCTGCCGCTGCCCGCTATAAACACCAACAGCTGTGCAATCGGGCTGTCAACTAGCTACTGACATTTACAGCCTATCAGCTGGAAGAGAGGCCGCCATCGTGAGATCTTACTGCCTCTCCTATCAACATTCTGCAGTTTCTTTACACCTATAGTCAATTGAGATAATGGCAACTTGACTTTGGGGATTCAGTGCACCTTCTAGCAACTCTAAGCGACTAACAGCCTGTACTGGAATGTCTTCCCTCCAAAGCGCTATTTTTGGAAACAAATACCTTGCATTATGGTGAAGGGCAGGAAGTCTGTGCGACGACCAGATAACAACCTAACTAACTACTTTGAATGGGACCGTAGCGGAGAGGGTGAATCGGGTCTCCCATCTTCTGACCATATAGAGCTTACACCCCCATCGCCCACAGCTGCCGCAATAAATACAGCGACGCTCATGAATGAAGTGGTTCCCAACCATCCCATGGATACACCAGCTTTACATCTGCCTCCAACCCCTGAAGATATCCGCTCAGCGGTACAACAACTCTAAACTGCATCATCTCAATCCATCAGGGAACAGAACTCATCCTCACGATACTCACCGTCTCCAAGTACAAGTCCGATTAAACAAAAACCACGTATGGAGCTCCCTGGAGACCTAGAACACCCCAAGGATCAATTTTCCTCTAATGCTCCTTCATCAATCCCAACGAATGGCCTTGATAGCTTCCAAACTACTAGCGGCCCTGCTTCTGAACATACACTGAGAGACATGCTCCTGGCCCTCCGCAGTTCCCTTCAAGCAGACATCTCACAATTACTTCAACCACTTCAATCATCTGTCAATGCTCTAGACGGGCGAGTAACACACATTGAAACCAAGATGGGCGACCTAGATACATCACACAACAAAGTCATCGATGCACACAACGACCTTGTAGAAGACGTTGAGAAGCTTAAGGCGAAAATGGCTGATATGGAAGACCGCTCCCGTAGGAATAACATCAAATTCAGAGGCATCTCAGAACAAGTTCAATCAGCTGATCTACTTTCTTACCTACAGGACTATGTCAAATTTTTACTGCCTGATTCCCCAACAATAGATACTGTATCATTATCGACAGGGCGCACAGGCTCCCTCGCCCTAGACATCTGGGAGATGACGTTCCGAGAGATATGTTGGCAAGATTCCACTTTTTCCATGTAAAAGAAAAGCTACTAGATGCCGCCCGCAGACAGAAATCTTGGCCTCCCAAATTCCAAGACGTGCAGCTCTACACAGACCTCTCAGCTACGACCCTCCGCCTCCGTAGGGAGTTACTCCCGGTTACAACAGTGCTTCGACGAAACAAAATCCAATATAGATGGGGGTTCCCTGTGAAACTGCTTATCATCAAAGACGGGAACACTTTCACTATCCACAACATAAATCAGGGTAAGGCGTTGCTATCGACTTGGAAGGTGTCAATATCTCTCCCTCAAGATGCGGAAAATCCTGCTCCTCGCCCACATATCGGGCGTAGATCTCCCACAAGCCGCGAATGATATTCCAGGCTGGCTACCATTCTTTTACCTTGGTGCATGACTCCCCTTGATCTTGTGGCTTGGCCGGCCAGTCTCTGACCAATACCCCCCAAAACATACAGTAAACCTGTATTTGTCTTTGAACTGTTCGTTCATTTATTTTGTTTATTAATACTATTATCTATGATACTAACTCCCCTTCCCCTGCTGATTCAAATATATTCTCGACAATCTTACTTTAAAGTAGCAATATGGTGCTCAAACTGGCATCTCTCAACGTTCGAGGCCTTAACAGCCCCCAGAAACGAGCCTATATCTGGAAGGAGGCTCTCTCACTTTCCGCGGATATATTCTGCACTCAGGAAACCCACCTTCTACAAAAGGACGCTTTCAGACTAAAACACCCCTCCTTCCCTGTAATATGCCATGCACCGATCAAAGAAACGTGGAGCCCTTGTCGCTTTCAGGGATTCAATGGCTTTCTCATTGCTGACACAGAGATCTGACCCCCAAGGCAGATTCCTCATAATCGTATGCCTCATTAACAACGTCCCTTACACTATAGTCAATATATATGCACCACATCGAAAGACCCTGGCATTCCTACATAAAGTCCAAAGACAACTTCAAGATATTCAACAAGGTGCATTAATAATTTGTGGAGACTTCAATAATATAATGGACACTTCTCTGGATTCGACCAACGCCAATAGAGACAACACCTCCTGCCTGAACCAATTTCCGCTCACCGAAAATCTGTATGACATATGGCGCGCGCAACATGCGGGTGAAAGGACTATACATATTTTTCAGTAGCCCACGGCTCCTACTCTCGCATCGACATGTTTCTGGTAGACCTTAACACCCTTCTGAGTCCAAAACAATCCACAATTGAATCGATCACCTGGTCTGATCACGCAGCCATCACCCTTACTATAGAGGAAAGGATTCCACCCTCTGCCACTAGACTTTGTAGAAATAACACATTCCTCATGAGTCATTCTAAATACCGCCCGGCAATAGAAAAGGACCTCCAGGATTATTTCCAGACTAACTCCACCTCTACAGACATTCCCTATACTCTCTGGAATGCTCATAAAGCATATATCCATGGTACCCTTATTAAAATTGCACATGGAAATAAACAAGAACGCCAGAAATCTATTGAAGCTGTAATGTCAAAACTTCGTACCTTGGAAGCCACAAACAAAGCACACCCTAACCCTGTTACTTCTGAACAACTCTGCCAAGCTAGACAACAACTACGTCTCCTTCTTTTAAAGATTATGAAAAAGCTCTGAAAAAATCCAAAGCTCGATTTTACTCCCAAAGCAACAAAGCTGGTAGACTAATAGCTAGACAGTTACGAACAAAAGCAGCTAAATCGAGGATTCCATATATTATACAGCCTTCTACTGGAGTTCATTTAACTGACCCTAGGGACATTGCTAATTCTTTTAAAGATTACTATGCTCGACTCTACAATCTGCAGGAGCATACTCCTCTTCCACCAGATCATTCCAACTTGATGTCCGGCTTCTTAAACAACATCAAATTACCAGGCCTTACAGACGATCATCTCTTGGCCCTAAATACCCCCATCACTCTCTCAGAATTGTTAAAAACCATAGAGTTCTTACCTAAGGGTAAATCCCCAGGACCAGACGGCTTCTCCAATGAATACTTACTTCACTTTCAACAAACTCTTGCTCCATTTCTCCTGAGCTTCTTCAATCACGCCATGTCGGGTGCACCGTTTCCACACGAATCCCTGGCCGCATTAATTGTCACCCTTCCTAAGCCCGGTAAAACAGCTGATGTTCCACAAAATTTCAGACCAATTTCGTTACTGAACTCGGACCTTAAGCTATACGCGAAGATATTGGCATCTCGCCTGGCTCCTATTATCCCAGAATTAATCGGCATGGATCAAGTGGGCTTCGTGAGGGGTCGTCAAGCTCCAGACAACACTAGACGTGTTCTTCACTTGGTGGACTTATTGGAGCGCCAGAAGATTCCATCCCTCATGGTCGCCTTAGATGCCGAGAAGGCGTTTGACCGGATCAATTGGGCATTCACCTTCTCTGTCCTGCAGAAACTAAGATTCTCTGGCCCTATTCTCAATGCCATCTCTAATCTTTATTCTTCTCCATCGGCCAGAATGTTCACTAATAGTACACTATCGGACTGTTTTAATATTAGAAACGGAACGAGACAGGGGTGTCCTCTCTCTCCATTGATTTTTATACTCACCATCGAACCGATAGCACAGACTTTGAGGCAACATGAGAGAGTTCAGGGAGTCAAAGTGGCAGACTCTTCCCATC